>APFE031258646.1:0-10687 GCA_000404065.3 Pinus taeda
TCGGGGTTGGGACATGCAAGGGTTCCTTTTATTTTGTATAAGAACATGTGCTCAGGAACTAGGTGATGGCCATGATGAGTGAGGTAGAGCTCATGCTAGGCTTTTTCCCACGTGCTAATGTGTATGTCTCAACCATCTTTTGCATTTTGATATTCTTTTGTTTTGTTTTGTGGCCATAATATGCTTTTTCTTTTTCTTTTAGCTGCATCAACCTCCCAGGGCAAAGCTTTGGGCCCTACCCAAGTATATGGATGTATGGATGACAAATCCCAAAAAAACGAATGGTCAGTTGATCCTGAAGAATGGAGGTGGAATATGGGCTTGTAATATAGGATGGCAAGTGGTAAGAACGGAAGTGGGATTGATGGAACACACTATATCAATCAAGGCTTCTCAAGTAGTGCTCCTCATATGCTGATTGAGCCATTAGGGTAGGTCCCACTAGACTGGGATTGAAGATTAACCCCCCATTTAAGGTGAGGGAACAAGATCGCAGTCAAAACCCCTCCTTCTTCCAGGTCACCCCATAGTCCCTATCAAAAGCCCAAAAATTAACCAACGTAAGGACCTGATTGCAAAATGAATAAAGTATCTTTTGATCAGAATCCCAACTTTGTTCACGTGCTCTTGCTGGATGGGTGAGAAAGGATATGGCTGATGCACATGGCAGAGACAAAATGGCACATTGTCAGCTAGTGGTGGCTGTTAGTGGCTGCATGGTTGGCCGACTGGATGTGAAGAATGGGATAAATTATTTTCCTATAGGGTCACCGACTTTGGTGGGTAATAGGCTCCTAGATAGCTTTACATCAACACTCTCCACCTATGCTTTGGTTAGTGCTCTCTCCCATCTAACATGCATCTTGAAGGAAGGTGGTTTACATTTGGAAGGTACATTAACTAGTTTTGTCATTGTGTGCTTTCATTTATTGTATTGGGGCATACTAATATGGATCACAAACTAGGTTGGAAGATTGACCACTCTTGATTTTACCCTTTTTTCCATGCTTCACTTGGGTGGTTATCCTTTGCCCCTAGTCCAGGGTGACTTCCCTTAAGGTTTGTCTTTCAAGAGGGGCACTAATAGGAGGCACTAATAGTAGTGTGCCCAAGATACTCCATACTTGATAATTTCCATATTTTGCTCTTTGGGTTGATTGTCATTGGTCATTGGGATTGGCACTCTACATCCTCATCTCTGAGTCATCTTGAAAATTTTCCCTAAGAGGTTGATGCAACTGAAAGAATGATAAAAGCATATCAGGCAACAACTAAAGGATAGAAAAATGCAAAAGATGCTTGGGACATAGTAAGCACATGGAAAAAATGTTGGAAATACTGAGAGGGGGGGTGAATCAATATTTCTTTTTCAACTATTGTTTTACCAGTTAAAACATTTATATTCAGAACACAAGATGAACAACAAGTATAGATGCTTTTATTAATATAATCTTTGCAATAAAATAGATACAATATATAAATGGTTGCAATCAGTTACCAAGCACCAACTTGGACTTTTGTGAGGCTCCAACCTCCAGAGCACCAACTCTGTTTTGCCAAGGCAACAATCTTGGACTTAGGAGCACCAAATGCTAAGACACCAATCCTTCCAGTTCTGAGGCACCAACCTCAAGGGCTCCAACCCTCTGCTGTCAAGGCACCAACCTTGGATATAGGATTACCAACTCCAAGGACACCAATCCTTCCAACTTTAAGGCACCAACCCTAAGGGCTCTGACCCAATCTTGTCAAGGCATGTTTGATAGTGATTCTCTGCTCTTAGAACTCTTCTTTACTAAGTTCTGTTTGTTTATAGCTTCACTGTAGTCTCCATGCTACAACATCAATGGCAACCAATCTTCTTATGAAGGAGTCTTCACAACTCTTCATACTGTCCACACAGAGTCTGCAATAGCCTTCACGATCTCTGATAATGTCTCCACACAACTTTAGTGAGTCTACTATTAGTTGTACTAAGCTCTGCATAAGAACCAACTTTCTGTTCAAGCATTTGTTCTAACTGTCACAGTAAATGCTTCATCATGACTGCTTCTCTGCTGGTTACTTCTCTCTTCAAATAATGTTAGATAAAGCTTTATTTATTACATCACATAATTGTTCTTTAGACTGCATTGTGTACCTGATTAATTCATCACAGGTCTGAGTCTCTCACAGGGTAACACGATCAACAGAGATGCTCGTCCTTCGAATGCCTCCTGTCCTGTTGGTCCTTCGACCCTTTTCTGTTCTGCTGGACCATACGACTGCCTCTGTTTCTTCCAACTTTTTTAACCAACCTTTTCTTTCCTTGCTCTCCGTTTTTATATATTCCTGATGCCTCTGATCGTCGGTTTCCTCTTTCCGTTGGCTCTTCGGCTTCCTCAATGGTCACTATAGTTTCCTCTGCGCTCGCTTGATCCTTCGGCTTCCCTCCTCGGTCGCTGTAGTTTCCTCTGCCTATTCGAATTAACCAATGCTTCACGGACATGTTAATTCAGAAGAGAAGGCCGAATTACACAGGAAATGATGCTTATTAAACAATATCAGAGAGATCCCTTTTTTTCTTTAATAATGTTCATACACAGGGCTTTACTGTTTCCGGAGAGACTGTACCAATCAGGAGACCCCACATGCCACGTCACCATCGCAATCGCAATCGCCATCGTTCAGGCCCACTGAACTATCAGAACCGTTATTTATGCATTTTGGCCTTCAAAACCCCGGGCAATACAATTATTTAAAATACACAGGAATATATGGAAAAACCCGAACGAAACTCTTAAGGTCAGACTTCAAATTCATTACACCCGCATCTATAACTGCATCGGGTCCGCTCCTCCACAACGTTATCGTAATCGGCAATCGCGGCTTCCGGAAGTCTTTTATAAGTCGAGCCCATTACATCGCCGATCGCTGATAGCCCTACTGGACGCGATATAGTATTAAGCTGTGTTACAATAGGACCATCAGGTCCGCAACATATATCGCAATCGGCGCTTCCAATGCAGCAAGGCTTTAAGCACTTGCGATATGGCGGATGCGACATAGCATTAAGTCATATTGCAGTGTTGTAGCGAGTCCGCATATTTTATTGCAATCGACGCTTTCAGGGGTGACGGCCTGTTGTACATTGCGATATGCGAGTTCCGATAGGCGGATGCGATATAACAATAGAGAATTTCATAATGTTGCAGCGGGTCCGCAACATATCGCAATTATATATATATATATATATATATATGGCAATTCGCATGTTTTGATATGGCAAGGCATAGAGCCAGAATATATTAAATACACTGAAAAGCATGCATCGGAACACTTAGTGGACTTCACCTGTTTATGCCCCCGAACATATATATTGTCGGGTCCGCACATGTATATCGCAGTTGGGGGTTTTGGGTAGTGGCACATAGTAGAACGCCCTGATATGATTTCTCCGATATATATGTATATTCCGCATCCAATAGTGTATTCCGATATATATGTAAACTCCGCCTCCGATAGTGTATTCCGATATATATGTAAACTCCGCCTCCGATAGTGTATATTGCGCATATATATATTATATACTGTCCCGCCTCTTTTAACTCTTCCGCTCTTCTCTATGCTCCTCCGATAGTTCTTCTTTGGCATATATGTGACATATATATGGCTCCTCCAATAGTTCCGATAGCGCTGTTTATGCTCCTCCGATATGTTAACTCCTCTTTTGATGACTTCTTCCTCTCGGTTCTTCTTGGGCATGTATTACATGCGATGCTCCTCATATGTGGCTCCTCTTGCTCCAATGTCTTCTCTGATACCTTCATACTTTGATGGCTTCTGTTTTTTCCGATATGCTTCTCTTGCTCTGATATTCTGCAATACTCTTAAGCGTAAGCGATAGCTTTTATATGCCTCCTTTGTTAACTCCTCCATTAACAAACTCTTACTCATGGCTTGGCTTTCTTGATGGCCTTCATGGGTCATCTAGTATCTAGAATATTGCCATATTGACCTCAATGACAACCTCAGGTCAACAAAAAATCCTAGCATGAACTCTACCACTCTCATTAGCCATCACCTAGTTCGTTAACGTTTCATGCTACAACTAAAAGGAACTCTTGAATGCCCAACCCTGATGACAAAGAAATCGCTATATCTTTAATAGGTATTCTAAATGCATAAAGAAAGCTTGGTCTCCTAAGCTATGCAAGAATGAAAAATCATTAAAGTAAAAGGTGCACCAGAAGTAAAAGGTGCACCAGAGGGGTGGAAAAAGTGGGCTGACGAAAGAGGCAACACATCTCTACAACTTTGCTCCCTCTTCTTGAACCTCAGGTTGTTGCAGGCTCGGACCAGAGATTTGTTGCCAGATTCCATGTCCTTTTGTGAGAAGATTTGAAGGGTAAACTGTGCATTGTTTTGGCCTCTTAATCAGAACTCTTGTGGCTCCTTCTTTGTGCCGAGATCTTAGTCTAATGTCTTGTGACGTGGTTTCCTAGATGACAGAAACTGCTTGACACTTATGGTAAGTATTGTTTAAATTTATTGGTGGCTTTTCTTGGGATCAGATCTGAGATCTACTGCACACTTTGGTAAAGGTTTTTCAGTAGACATACATTGCACTGTTACAACCATGAACTGTGTAGTAATTTAAGGTGTATTTGAACCCCTTTCTTGATAAGTGATTCGTGGTTTAGCTGTGGTGTATTCTTGTTTAGCCACAGTATTTTTTTTGAGACCTAATATGGGGATCATCGAGACCTATTTCAAGATGTTTTGAATTATATTGCTTGCCATACATTTGTGACAACTTATGAGGCTTAAGTCTGATATCTCTTGGTGATTCTTAGTTGACAACCATCAGTTTTAGAGATCATAATTTTGAGAACTTGCACAGGTCTAGATCATTTTGTGGGCTAATATTTCTTTGAAAATTGAAGTCTTATTTGCATAGAATCTGAAGCGAATGTCACAACTATATTAAAGACACAGACCCTAAGTAAATTTGAACCTAATTGACTTACATCTGAAATGGTTCTTCGTTTATTTGTGTGAGAAGTGTTGAATTTATAACTGTGGTCAGTCTTCATAATGTATATTTTCCCACTTGATGTACTTGTATTGATTATTGTAAAACATATTTAAAATACTAGAGTCAAAAGAAAATTTATTTTGAGTCAAAGTACCATTGCGACTTTTAAAAGAAAAAAATGAATTTTTAAATTGTAATTTTTGGCTCCAAAAGTTGTCAAGTCGGCCTCCCTCCAAGTCACATCGGCCTAGGGCAAAGGACACACCCATTCGACCCAGCAGATGACCATATAAAGGCAGCTCGACCTCATTCCTCCACCACTAATTCACACTTGAAGAAAACTTTTTCTGGGCATCTCAGCGAAGATCAAGAAGGACAAAGAGGACGAAAATGAAGATGCATTGCATCTCTTTCTCTCTCTCTCAATCTCACACGTGTAGATAGATTCTCTCTCTTCTGCTTCACAGGATTTTCTGGGCAGTTTTGTTGCAAGGGGCAAAATTTGGGGTAGTTGCAGGAGCCGAAATTATGGGGTAACTGGTAGTTGTAGGAGGGTCGAAATTCTAGGTCAAATAAGGCAGAGCGAAATTTTGGATGAGATTGGGAGGCTTGACTTGGAGGGGTTGACTAGGTTTGACCATAGGTTTAGGTATGTCTCTTGTTGAACAAAAGAATTTCTCTATTGAAAAGGTTGTTGGGATTTTCCCCTTGGTGGGTTTTCCCAGGGTAAATCTTGTCTTCTCTTTGTGCATTGTGATCTCTACTGTTCCATTGTTCTTGTCTGGTTGAATTTTTCAAGTATAATTATTGAATGATATATGGGAATAATTTAAAAGAAGATCAACATCAAAAGTAATTATCAGTATTTCAAAAATATTGTGCTAGTCTATATTGCACTTAGAAAATCACCATGGTATTAGAACTTTGGTGAAGGAACACTAATATCGCCTTGAAGAAACCCTACTTTGAGATTCTATTGTTGAAGTCCTTGTTGATTTTCATCCATGGTTTCCTCTATAAAATCTGAGAACAAGTTGGAAGGAGCCTCAAACATCAGATCTTGGAAACTTAGAATTGATCTTATTCTTGCAAATGACAAATTTTTGGATATCGTGACAGGAAAAATTGTAGAACCAACAGACACTGCAGGAAAGGAGAAGTTTGAGGATGACATTACTGCTATGAGTCTTATTGTGGACTCCATCAAAGATCATCTTATTCCCTACATTGCAAAATAATTCTAAGAAGATGTATGATGCCCTAACCAATCTATTCAATATCAAGAATGTTGGCCAAACCATGAGTTTGAAAAATGAACTTCGTGATGTGACGATGACAAATGATGACACCATAGCTTCAAATTTTGTAAGGATTTCTTAAATAAAGGACCAAATTCAAGCAATTGGAGAAAATATCTTTGAGAACAAACTTGTGACTACAATACTCAATGGTCTACCTAGATCATGGGATGCATTTGTAATAGGTATAAGCAGCTGGAAGGAAGCTCCTTCATTTGAACAAATATAGACCTCTTGTGCCCAAGAAGAATCAAGGCTTATGGCAAGAGATAAGAAGGAAGAATCTTCTGAAGCACTTGCAGCTCGTTTCAAGAACAAAGGAAAGAAGAAGTTTGGCTCTCAACACAAGAAGTCAGGAAAAAGATCTCCTCCCCAACGGAAGAAGGACATGTCAAAGATTCAATGTTATGGTTGTCAGAAATTTGGACACTTTAAGAGAGATTGTCTTGAAATGACTAACAACAAGAAGAGAAAAGGAAAACAACATGCTTCCACAATTGACGTTGAAGATGAACACCCAAAGAAGCCCAAAGGTGGCAAAGACTTGTTTTACTTTTTTGCTCTAACAGGTTCTATTGCAAATGATGATGACATGTGGCTAGTAGATAGTGGTGCAAGACATATGATCGGAGGTCATGGCAAGTTCTCTAGCATGATGGAAAAGAGGTTGTCCCAAAGGGTAGAGCAGCAGAGCTTGGAGACAACCACAACTATAGTTGGAAAGGAATCCATAAAGCTGGAATATGGTAACGATGTGCATCTCAACAATGTTCTATATTTCCCAGGTTTGAAAAAGAATCCAGTCTCTATTTCATGTTTAGAAGATAAAGAAGATAGATTAGCTTTTGTGGATGGAAAAGTACTTGTATGGTCGAAGGCTTGAGTATAGATAATGCTAGGGTTATTGGGATTCGTGAAGGAAGATTGTATAGACTTGTGAGTCAACCTACTCAAGCCCTAGTACATGATGAAATCAATCCAAGTGAGCTATGGCATAGAAGATATGGTCACCTTCATTATAGGGCATTACCTGAATTGAATCAAATAGTTTCAGGTGTCCCTTAATTGCAAATAGATCATGCAGGTGTTTCTAAAGGTTGTCCACATGGAAAGAATATGAGGAAACCATTACCAAGTAGTGACAATGGATCTAAAGTCTTAGATTTGATACAGTCTAATGTGTGTAGTCCAATGCCTGTGAGATCACTTGGAGGTTCATTTTACTATGTGACATTTATTGATGAATTTTCTCGTAAGACATGAATCTATCTTATGAAGACCATGGATGAAGTCTTCACAAGGTTTCAAGAATTCAAAGTTGAAGTGGAGAACTTGACAGGTAAGAAGATCAAGATTTAGAGATCTGATAATGGAGGAGAGTACACCTAAAAAGAACTTGTTGTTTTCTGTAAGAAAGTCAGGATTAAGAGGGAGGTGATTGTTCCCTATAATCCACAACAGAATGGTGTAGCAGAATGAAAGAAGAGGTCCACTGAAGAATCTGTCAAGGCCATGATGTATGATCAGGATTTGCCAATGTTTTTAAGGGGAGAAGCATCATTGACAACTGCATATATTCAAAACGATGTTCTCATTGAATTTTGGAAGACATAACTCCTGAAGAAGCATTCTCTAGATGAAAGCTAGAGGTTGGACATTTATGAATCTTTGGTTGCCCTATCTACATTCATGTTCCTAAGGATAAAAGGAACAAGCTTGAACCTTTAGGAAAGAAAAGCATATTTGTTGGTTACAATGAATCATCAAAGACCTAAAGAGTCTACATTCCAAAGCAGTGATGAATTGAGATCAGTTGGGATGTCACTTTCGATCAAGAAGTTGCATATTGGAAGTCCGAGGAAGTATTCATGGATTCCTATGAGGAAGTAAAGTAGGAGGCTTCGAAAGAAGAGCACCTGAGTTTTACAGAAAGTCCTAAAGAGGAAGAAGGGCCTTGTAAACCAGTGGAACCGGTTGTTGTCCCTGAAATCAGAAAGAGATCAACATGGCTTAGATCTACATTAGAAGAAGCATAAATACATGCAACTCCTAATGGCACATCTAGAGAAGTTAAGAAACCTAAAAGGTTTTCCAGCTATGCAACTCTCATGACTAACCTGATTAATGCAGAGCTTTCCACTTATGAAGAAGTAGGTAGCCAACAAGTGTGGAAGGAGGCCATGAATGAAGAATATCAATCTATCATGAAGAGTGATGTCTGGGAGATTGTGCCAAGGATGGAAGGGAAGTCAAAGGTGACTTCCAAGTTGATATACAAGATCAAGCATGTTGTAGATGGAAGTATTGACAAATACAAGGCATGATTCGTGGCTAGAGGGTTCTCCTAGAAAGAAGAAGAAGATTATGATGAGACCTTTGCGCTAGTTGCTAGGGACACCTCCATTAGATCCATTATTTCTCTTGCTACTTTGTTGGGATGGAATTTACATCAGATGGAAGTGAAGACTGCTTTCCTCAATGGTGTGCTTGAGGAAGAGTTGTACATAGAGAAGCCTTAAGGCTTTGAGGTGCATGGAAAGGAATCTCATGTTTGGAAGTTAAAGAAGGCCATATATGGACTCAAGCAAGCTGCAAGAGCTTGATATGTTCATACTGACAGCTATTTGACAAGATTGGGATTTACCAAGAGCGATGCTAATCCAAACCTTTATTTTAATTTTGTGAAGAATGCGCTTGTAATTCTATTACTTTATGTTGATGATTTATTTCTGATAGGTGCTGAGCCTCTTATTATTCAATGTAAGAATCAATTGGTTTTTGAATTCGATATGAAGGATCTTGGGTTGATGCATTATTACTAGGACTAGAGGTATGGGAGAAACTTGGCGAAGTCTTCCTTGGTCAAGGAAAGTATGTAATTGAGATCCTTTAGAAGTTTGGCATGATGGACTGTAAATCCATGGCTACTCCCATGGTGACTAACTTGAAGAAGTTAAGAGGATGTGAATCCAGTTTGATAGATCCATCTATGTACTGGTGGTTGATTGGTTCGTTGATGTATTTGGTTAACACTAGGTCGGAAATTTGCTTTGTTGTTAACATGTTGAGCTAGTTTAAGGTGGAATTGAGACATGAGCATTGGATTGCAGCAAAGCACATTTTGAGATATCTGTGTTGCACTGTGAACTATGTTTTGAGATATGTTGCAAACAAGGATGCACAACTTCAGGGATATACAGATGCTGACTGGGTAGGAAGTGGTGATGATAGAAAGAGCACTTCAGGGGTATGCTTTAGTTTGGGCTCCACTATGATATCTTCGATAAGCAAAAATCAAAGATCTGTCACACTCGGCACCACAGAAGCAGAATATATTGCAGCAAACGAAGCGTCTATAGAAGTAGTGTGGCTTCAAAAGTTGCTAGCAGTATTGTTCGACCAAGGGTTGTAATCGACAATGCTATACCAAGCTAATTGAAACTATGAGAAGCTTTCAGAGAATCCTGTGTTCCATGACAGGTTTAAGCATGTTGAGATCAAGTACCACTACATTCGTGACATGGTACAGACAAGAGTGATAAGGCTTAAGTACATCTCCATCGATGAGCAGATAGTTATTGTTCTCATGAAGCCATTGCCCAAAGAGAAGTTGATGTACTTTAGAGACAAGTTGAGGCTTATGGAGATTACCCCTCTCACTGAGAAGGAGCGCTGATTTGATACTGGCATGGGAGAATGGTCCAAGAGGCCCAGAGTGCTCACCAGATAGGAATGAGTGGGTGCCTCTTAAAGGAGGCTTGATTACTCACCATGAAGGTTCGAGTAAGGTTTGGACCCAATCACATATCAGGAAAGGGTGTAGTGAGCTCTGTTAGTATTTGGACTTGATCACACACCAGGAAGGGTGTAGTGAGGTCTTGAACCCGATCAGACACCAGGGAAGGATGTAGTGAGGTCCTTCAACATTTGGACCCATTCACACACTAGGTAGGGTGTAGTGAGGTCCTTCAACATCTAGATCCAACACCAACCAGGGAGGCTTGAGTGAGGTCTTGGCCTAGAGTGCTCATCAGGAAGGATGAGTGAGTGCTTGCTAGTTGAGGTCTCAGCATGTTGGCCTAGGAAGAGGCCTTGGGATTTGAGGACCGAGCACTCTAGAGGAGTGAGTCCTGATATGCTAATGACAATGCCATGGGTTTGGTACCACTCTGGATATGGCCACTAGTGGATGCTGATAGTAGATGATGATGCTGATGATGATTTCATATAACCTTTTCTTTAGAGAAATTTTTCAACTTGAGAACATCTATGATATTCATTATGAATACCTCCCTAGTTAAGAGGGAGTGTTGAATTTGTAACTAAGGTTGGTCTTCATAATGTACATTTGGCCACTTGATATACTTGTATT
>APFE031258649.1:0-50123 GCA_000404065.3 Pinus taeda
GAGAAAGATCAAAGCCCTCCGTATAGACAATGGGGGGGAATATGTTAACACAACACTTCAGAACCTTTGCCTTCAGTCCAGCATACAGTTGCAGTACACAGTTCCATACACTCCGCAACAGAACGGAGTTGCTAAGAGAAAGAACCGATCTCTCAAAGAGATGGCTTCCTGCATGCTGCATGCTAAGTCATTGCCTCATAAGCTGTGGGCCAAAGCACTTAATTGTGCTAACTACATCTAGAATAGATCTCCTCATAGGTCTATCAAGGATCAGACCCCCTTTGAGGCTTGGAGCGGCACTAAACCAGAGATCACTCACCTCCATGTTTTCGGCTCTCGAGCATGGGCCTGGATCCCCTCTGAAAAGAGGAAAGCTCTTGATCCACAGAGCATTGAGTGCATCTTTGTTGGATACCCTGATGGTGTGAAGGGATATCGACTCCTCATTCCCTCTACGGACAAGCTCATCATTGAGCGAAGTGTCAAATTTGAGGAAAGTCTTTTGCATGCACCTCAGTCGCTGCATGCAGACACTTTTTATCTACCTCATGTCCGAGATGATGACTCAGTGCACTCAGATGCAGATATAGATCATACAGATGCTGAGGAAGAGCATGCAAATACAAAGACAGAGTCTTCAGATACAAATCTAGTGCATGCAAATGATGATCCACATCCAAGCCCAGATCGGGCTTCCAGCAGTGAATCATATTCCCTTGTGATAAATCAGAGAACAAGGAGCTTACGGGAGATATATGCACAAGACCAACCAGCTGCTAGAAACGGTCTTGTGGGGGATAATTCAGATCTGCAGAGGAATAGCTCAGAGTTTATTGAGCCTCCTCTTGTCCTCGTTGCCACTAAACCATCGCCCTCCTGGCATTGTCATTTGGTTCAGTCTTCTGATCCACAGTCTTATGCTGAGGCTGCTGGGCATCCAGCTTGGGAGTCCGCCATGGAGGAGGAGTATAACTCCCTCCTTGAGAACCAGACTTGGGATCTGGTCCCCCTTCCTTCAGGAAGGAAACTTGTCCGATGCAAATGGGTCTACAGGACCAAGAGTGCTGCAGATGGGCAAATCACCAGACGGAAAGCGAGGCTAGTAGCTAAAGGCTTCCAACAAGTGCATGGCATTGATTATGACGAGACCTTTGCTCCAGTAGCAAAGATGGATTCGATACGCCTTACACTTGCCATTGCGGTTGCCCAGCGGTGGGAAGTACATTAGATGGATGTGAAGAATGCCTTTCTTCATGGAGACCTATCCGAGGAGATCTACATGGAGCAGCCACATGGTTTCATTCGATTCATCTTTGGTCTGTAGACTGAAGAAATCTCTCTACGGCCTTAAGCAGGCCCCGAGAGCTTGGTACACGAAGATGGATTCTTTTCTCTTATCACAAAACTTTGAAAAATGTAAGTCTGATCCGAATGTTTACATGCTTAGGACACATGATTATCTTCTTATCTTAGTTTTGTATGTAGATGATCTCCTAATCACGGGCAGCTCGGCTTCAGCCATTGCTACAGTCAAGAGGGCCTTGCATGATAGTTTCTTGATGACGGACATGGGTCCATTACACTTCTTTCTTGGTCTTGATATTAGCCAGGATGCCACAGGCATCAAACTCTCTCAGGCTAAGTATGCACGGGATCTCCTCGAGAGATTTCGCATGGCTGACTGCAAGCCAGCACCGACTCCTTTTCTGTCTGGGGTCCGCCTTGAGGATGGAGGTGACACTCCATTAGTTGATAGCACTCTCTACCGACAGCTAGTGGGGAGCTTATTGTACCTCACCCACTCCAGACCAGATCTCTCATATGCAGTAGGGGAAGTTTCCAGATACATGCACGAGCCATATGAGCTACATTAGAATGCTGCCAAGTCCATCCTCCGACATGTGCAGGGCACCATCACCTTCGGGATTCACTATGCAGTAGGCAGTGCATTGAATCTCCTTGGCTTCACAGATTCTGATTGGGTGGGAGACAGCATTGATCGCAAGTCCACCTCCGGCTATTCACTTAGTCTAGGATCTAGCCCTATCTGTTGGTCGAGCAAGAAGCAGGCTGCTATTGCTCTCTCTTCAGCTGAGGCAGAGTACAAAGGAGTAGTCAACATCACCATTCACACTCTGTGGCTACAGAACTTCCTCACTGAGTTGGGCATTCAGTTCCGCCAACCCATTGTCATTTGGTGTGACAACCAGAGCACTCTCAAATTTTGCAGGGATCCAGTACAGCGGCAACGGACGAAGCACATAGAGATCCATATGCACTACATTAGAGACTTAGTACATGATTGGGTCATTGATTTGTAGTTTTGTCCCTCAGCCGAACAGACTGCAGACATCTTCACCAAGACATTCACTTAGCAAAAGTTTCGCTCTCTGCGTGATCGTCTTGGAGTGAAGGACATAGTTGCTTGGCAACTGTCTTTTTTTCTTCTTTTATTTTGATTACATTATATTTTGGGGGGGGGGTTTTCCCATGAGGTTTTCCCTCTTTCCTCAATTTTAATACATGTTGCACTATATTTTGGGTGACCTTTGGCCTTAGTTTCCGGGCCCATTTTCTATTTTTCCCCATAGTGGTGTTCAATGGGGGTGTTGGAACTACTACACATACATGCAGACTCTCAGTTAGAGCATGCAACTACATCAACTAACATGCAGACTCTTAGTTAGAGCATGGCAACTACATGCAACTAACATGCAGACTCTTGTTAGAGCATGCACTACATGCAACTACTAACATCTACATGTGGACTCTTAGTTAGAGCATGGGATTGCATGCAAGATTCCTTTTTGCATGATTTACTCCTTGATTTTCTCCTTCTTTAACTCCGCAACTGACTAGTTATCTCCGGAACTTGTTGTAGGTGTTGAGTCTTCTCATTGATCACCACTATAGTTCATTACCTTGGGATCTTCACCCAGTAATGCTATATCATGGGCATTGTAACATATTTTCTAATGAATCATTCTTTTCTTCTTTCAATTTTCTTTTAATGTTTTTGCTCTGCAAAGTTGTGTGTTCAACCTTTACTAGCTAGATTCATCTGTGCAGGTTTTCTAACACATTTACATGCATGACAAGTAGCAATAAAATTTGAAGGCAATTAAAGAATGTGTTATTCTCTCTCACTTAGACCAGGAGATGGTTAGACTAGGAAAATGGGCCTAGGAAGCATAGTTGTTATGTCATTGCTTTGGATGCGTAACCATTCCCAGCAGATGTAGGTGACTTTGCCCGCCACTATGACAATGCAGTTGTAGGTGATCATGCTTCCCACACCCATTCCCACGATAGTTTTACCTCGCAAGACTATTAGACACACTCGTCTATTCTACATAAGTCCCTGGAGAAAAACTCCTGACATATATACAGTCTTACCTGTGCCCTTATTCCCATATTCCCTTACAAGCGCCTTGCTCTAGAAGCACAGTATTGCAGACCGTCTTGCATCCACTCATAACGTGGACTCCGATCTGGCAAGCTTGGTAGAACATTGCCAGTACATGTCTTTTAATGATGATGTTATACCTGTTTAATAATTATAAGGTAAAGGTTAATACCACCATTTGTTATTTATGAGAGTACACACTAAATACCATGACAATTTGTAGGGAAACCCGCATGGTGAGAGTTGTGTGAATTTGTTTGATATTTCCATTAACTGTTTCTTACACTTTTGCATTACATTTTTCTTGTATGGTATGGCCTACCATTTATATCGCCCCATAACCTTCTCATGAGCTCCATGAGTGGAATTGAACCCATCCTTAAACTCTGCTATGTGATTGTCTTTCTCTTTTATATTGGAGTCAAGAAGTACACTACTCATTACTAAATTTTTTTGAGTGCAAATATCCCATTTTAACATTGGTAGATGAAACAGGTGAAAAATATTTTCTCTTCAGCAACGGCGCTCACATTTTTTTGTGTGCGTTGATTGCATTTGTATCGATCTTCGCACTACGCAAAAATTTAATGAAGTTACTTAATCAAACTATGTGGACTTTTGGGTCCAAATTAATAACTTTATTTACTACAGTCTAAATAAACCCTTCCATATTTTCTATGCATACATTATTACACTCCAAATAAACATTTCCACATTTACTATACATACATTATATTTGAAGGAAATAGGAAACGTGGGAATTCAACACGATAAGATTTTTCATTTTGATTTAATTTCTTTGATAGCCAAAGAAACCATTAATGCATTCCCTACAAACAACCACTTCATATTCAATGTTTAAATTGTCGTTGGCTATGCAATTTGCAAACCTTAAAGACATAATTACAATCCCTAAATCGAGTCATAGAATTTAAAGAAACCATCACTTCAAAATTACCTTTGATTTCAAGGTATTCCTAGTCTTATTATTTGTTGATTCTAATGCCTTAGCGCACTACTCTAGAATTCATCGGACTATCTTTTATGAGAAAACCCTTCAGGGAAATATCTTATTCATTTAGGACCTAGTTAACCACATACGAGTCATTCATACCATACTTAGGTGGTTTGGAAACTAGGTCACAATATTTGAACTTAGATGCTATGATACCATTTGTCACATACCTCTTGACACCATATTAAAACCACATACTACTCGAAGATACCTCCTATAGATAGTATTAACATCCACATATTATGTTTCTTCACCAAATTTAACTTGCATTAACTTTAGATGCAATAGTTTCCACCTTCATTCATATATAATCATATCATAACAAAGCTAACACAAACAATTCTACCCATGTGTATATCACATCACAGAGGATGGAACCAATCCTGATCATTCCAAATCCTACATTCAAGTTTCTCTTCTTTGAGGATTGAACACAAGCCTTAATGGAACCATTGTCATATTTACATTGTAGCTACAATTGCCCTACATCATGATCATACTCATAATGTCATAGTTGAATGTATTGACAACATATAGATTTTATGTACTATGAACAATTAGCTAAAAGGAGCCTTAGTGGATGTAAGTTTCCTAATGATGCATGATGCATAGACTAGATAACTGGAACCACTGGTTGTACAACTACAACCTTAAAACATATTTATTCATGATACATAGTTTTCTCACTATCATTAATTTTTACATAGGGACACGGATACCATTGGTCACATATCTCCTTAATTCAATATTACTAATCACCTATTATGATCCCATCATTAACTACACATGTTGAGTTAATTTGCATTCCCTAGTGCCCATAGGCATAATTATTCAATCATTCCCATAAACAAAGATAACACATGCAAATTTACACATATGCTCATAGATTTGACACATAAGGAGTGGTAGGAAAACATACAGTACATCCCATGCACTTGAAGCAAATCAAAATATGGAAAGGAGGTCACTTGGAAAATTGAGCACTGCCACCCAACCTAGAACGAAATCTTCCAGTTCACCCGTGAGACGGAAGTTCTTTCCATGGATTAACTCCCTCATGTTGATTTATGCAATGGATATTTAATAGCCTCTTTCATTTTATGGTTTTTGTTAACATAATCCCGCTTTTGGGGATCTTTTTTATCCATTTTCCTAGGTGTTTCCCACAAAATCTCACCTTTCTCTCCCGCAAGGATTTTCCTCATAAAATCTTGCCTTTCTTGCTCGTAAAGATTTTATGTTTCTCTTAATGGATATTTTTCTCCAATCCATAAATCTTATCTATAATTAAATCTATAAGCTTTGTCATGAAATATTTATCCCTTCCCATTGACCAACGGCATTCGACAAGAATCTCATCTCTTGGTGTCTTTCTTTTCCAAGTGATTAATCATTTTACTTATATCAAAAAGTATTGATGTTTCTTGTTACACATCAGACCTAGATTTTCTCATATTAGGTTAGAAAAGTCTTACATACAAGGGATTGGTGGTACAACCAACATCTCTCCCTATCTCGGCCTTAATAGATCATAAGAAATTAGAACACAACTCATCCTCTCTTCATGGTAGATTAGCTCCTTAGTGTCTGTGGATAGATCTGGTTACTCCTTAGCTTATGATTGAAGCCATTGAGATGGATGTGTCAACCTGTGGTGGCTTAATTTTTTACTCACCTTCATACCATGTATAATTTCCTTGAAATTGTGCAACTACTATAGTGAACAATCTGAAAAATGAAAACTAGTTTATTTTCACTAAGACACAAAATTTCTCTACTTCAAGTTTGGAGTGCAATTTGTGAGAGAGGATGCTTTTGCTTCACCCCAATGGTATTCTTGATAAAAGTATACAATCCATTCATTATTTGGATTCAACCAAGAACAATGTAATAGATGTACAATAGCAGTAAACAAAACCTTTGAAATGTTAATGTCATCCATGGAACAATTCCTCGCTCAACATAACATCAAACAACTTTGGAAAACCTAAAAAGTAGATGAATACTTTTGAAGAGAAATTAATCCCCTCCTCCATGATGGAAAAATGGTCGACGATATGGTTTATGACTGGATATTGAAGTCAAAATCATTCCTTAACCCTTGAGCCAAAGAGGTTTCTCCTCAAGTATCTCTAATAATATCTTATGAAGAGTCATAAGATTTAGCTTTTAAAGTATGACCCACCATGATCATATAATAATTAATTGAAAGAGTACTAGACTACAGTTTAGGGATTGGTTGGATCATATGGTGGGACTATGCTAGTCAGAACCCTAAATAAATGACTTCAACACCCCTTGATCTTTTAACTTGTTTGGATTCATCTCTTAAATTTTTTGTTGGATACACAATTCCTAGAAAACATGATAAGAAATATGAGAGGGAGTTGACAAGGACATTAGGTTGTCCTAGAACATCATAAAGAGTGTCCACATGGATGAACATATAATGGGAATTATGGTTATAAAGTAGACTAGAGTGGACCGAAATAGGATGTGTCAAAATTTTTTTGGAGTGTCCCAAAGCAAAATATACAATTCTTGTCTCCTCTAAAATAAAATATACATTTCTTGTGGTGATAGTAACCAAAATATTCTTAGAACCAGTGGTACAGTGTTTGGTCATGATGGAAGATATGGAAAAACAATATAAAACTTTCCACTCACTAGCATAAAATTATATCATGGGGCTGAATGAAAAATTTAAAGGACATGTCAAAGAGCTTTGATAAAATGGGGTCAGCAGCCAAAGGTTTCCTTCCAAATAATTTAAGGAGAGTAAGGAATACTTAGCGGAGGTCAACTTAAGACCCCAGAAGCAGGAAAATGGGGCAAGTATCTAACAAATATGGTTAGGGTACACACCAAAATCCCCATACATGAACGAAATGATGGTTTAAATGGGTCTCATGAGAGAATATAGGATGGAGGGTATATTCGCATAGTGAAAAAATGAGAGAATTCTTTCATCTGCTAAATGAATATGGGAAACCACAAACTATTAAATATATTAAAGTAAACCCTCAGTGGCTAGCAAGGAATGCAAAGAAAAATAGAGGGGAAGGAAAGTAAATAAGGGGTTAACGAATAGAGAGAAAGGTAAGGAGTTACAAGGTGGAGGGCGAGTAGGTGAGAAACCTTCCATTAAATATCTAGAAAAACCTAGGTGGTCTGGTTACATGGAAGTGGGGAGCATTGGAGCTAAGCGGATATAAGTCATTGAGGTTTGGGATAAAGGGGAAGGAGGTCACCCATAGGGTCATGGGGTGTTGGGTCATGACCATCAAGGGTCTCTGAGGTCTAGGGATGATAAGATAAATAAAAAAACAAATCTTGTATCTTGTAAGGCATTATATTTTGTGGACAAACTTGGAAGACATTAGAGGTTGAAATTGAAAAAATGCAAAGATAGGTTGATAGTCACACAAATAAATAATTTTGAAAGTAAACTCAACATTGTCCTTTCAACTCTCAAAATTATATGTAGTCAACCATTGAACTATGTTCCATCCACCTAAAAATTAAGTGAACTTAGCTAAATCAAAGACATAATATCAATAACAATCGTGTTCATCATATAACATACTATACGTTTGATTAATATATAAGCAGTTGTTCTCCTAGATGTAATTAGTCTTTTGCATCATTTAATAGCATTCTACTTAGAACTATGGAATAGGATAAGATAATAGTAATTGATATGAACTTGATCCTCACCATCCTCTCTTAACACTAATGAAAAATAAAGATAATGATCGAAGTCTTGTCAGGGTCATTGGTCTGCTTTTTAAACTACTTGAAGGGAACTCAACACTTTGTACTCAAGTATAGACAGGTGGATCACTTCAGCTTGATTGGATATTCTGATTCAAACCTTCATGGTGATAAATAAACTGGAGTATCTACTTTTTGGTTATGCTATGAGTCTTCGATCAAATAGTAAGTTCTAATAGATTCCACAATTGAGACATAATATGTGGCCAAAACTGAAGCAACAAAGGAAATTTTGTGGCTTAGGAAAGTTCTAGAAGATTTGTAGGATAAATAGTGCATTCAACTCCTCTTTTCATTGACAACACTTCTACAATGATGTTTTCCAAGAATCCAAAGTTCCATGATCAAATGAAGCACATCAATACAAAATACCATTTGATTAGACATCATGTTGAGGCCAAAACAATCCACCTATGACATTGTTCCACAAATGAGAAAATTACCGACATCTTCACCAAAGCGCTCGGAAGGGAAAATTTTCAAATATTTAGAATTATGCTTGGATTCACTAACATCCCTTCAAATAATGGGGGGAATGTTGACACCTAATATTTTTTATTAGGGAAACTTACGTTAGTATTGTAAATAGAAAAAAATAAAGTAAGAAGATGAAGAGATATTGGCCGATGAATCTAAATAGCCTTCGTCTCCATGTATATATTCATATTCTCTATTACTGCAAAACACAATTTGTTTCATATTTACAAATATTTCCGGACACGAAAGACAATTAGAATAATGATATTAGGTAAATGAGAGTAGTAAACATATGATGGAATGATAACAAGCACAATCCTTAGACATGTCTTTTCCTTTTTATGGTATGTAAAACATCAAGGGGCTCGTAGAAGGTGATTGAACAAGTATAGCCTAATGACAAGGGTAATGGGTAACACATGGGATGAATGGATGAGGTTAGTATGAAAGAATGTATAAATGCATCCATTAATATGAATTAAATCAGCTAGAGTGGACATGGCAAGATAGTGCATGAGTCAGGTGAACAGAAAGGAGGACATATGATTATTGATATGGGTTGGGAAAAAATATCATTTTGGAAAATTATGTAATACTCAACATTAACCCATTTGAAATGAAAGGATGCAATCTTATTTAATTTGGAACAATTTCTTGTAAATGGGACAAGATAGTTGGCTAAGGAAACAAGCATTTGACCAAGTACCATTTGGATTATAAGTACTAACATGAGATGAATAGTTGGTGAAGGAGTTGAAGGGGAACTGCATAAGTTTATATGGATTTGGATAGTATACAATCACCTAATCTAGCATTATTGGGTGGGTCATTTCACAAGTCATGACACAAGTTTATTACGTGAAAAAGTGTAGGGAGATAAGATCTTGTTAGTTAGAGGAGAATATAAGCCTGTAAACACAAGAAAAATAAATACACAAGCTTCTTCATGAATAAATAATTTATATCCAGTAGTTATTCTCTCATATATATCCATCGATATATGACTGTTCTCTCTTCTTCCTTCACATTATAATACCTCAACCATAAGTTTATAAACACCAAACCTTTTAAATACTCAATGATGCAAAATCTAGCTTTCCTTTCCTCATGTAAGCTAAGACTTCATAGTTCAACTAAAATTTTCTAAGTTTCCTTTAACTTAATTCAACATTTTTCTTTTTATTGACTCAATTTTTCTAGACAAAGCATTAAACTTCTAACTCTCGCTCACTTGAATTCTAATATTAGACTTGAATTGCTTTTATTAACTTAACTCTACTCTTCATGCATTTCATGCATACAATAGTAATTAATGTTTCTAAAACCCCCCCTAAATTACAACCAGATGAGTCAACCTTAAGTTAATCATGACTCAACTATGCAAGCCACTCTTGCAACAAAAAGTTGACTTAGAAAACATTTTACAATGCAATTTTTATTTTTCATTTCTTCTGTATTATAAACCCTTAAAACTACTTCATTTTCAGTTTCACTTTCTTGATGTAAGCTCCATATTTCTTCAACTTTTGCTACTACAATATTTCTCTGACACATTTTATATCTATTCTAAAAAATAATTTAGGATTTCAGAGCCTATCTTATATCTCTTCCTCTTGAAATATTCGTTCATCATGGACTTCTAGCACAACTCTTCATCTTCAAACTAAAATCTTTTCCACGCTTCTTCCACTTCATATTCCTGATTTTCTTCGTGCCATATTTCTTGATAGTAGAATTTTATCTCTTCCTGATGTCATTATTGAAAGGTTGTTTCAATTATTTCTTCTTCATATTCAAGTACTTCCACGCCCTATCCTCAATATTTTTCTTCATCTTCTCTTCTAGTTATAAATGTAACTGGATTGTTGTCCTCTCTACATCCACTCTCAAAATCAATGTTAAAAAAATCTTCATTATGCTCTATGGTGAAAGATTTCTCTACTTCTTCTTTCTTATTTGCCTCTTCAAGTACATTGAGGCTATCTTCCACTATTATTTGGTTAGTGGATATTCTCATCAAAAACTCATGAATCACTTTATCATCTTCCTAATCATCAATTTATGCTAGATCACATCCAACTTCATGAGAGATTATAAGTATTGGTTAATAACTTGCTGCTATAGTAGTAGCTTCAAGCTTCAATTCTTCATCAAGCATGGCACTTTCCATATTTCCACAATCAATCCTTGTTTCAAAAAAGAGAGTACAAATTTCATCAACATAATTTTCATGCACTTTGTGGTGAGATATCTGAGAATGCATGTTCTCATTGACAACTTCAACTTCACCAAATTCCTCAATTGTTATTGGATTCATTTAAAGATGCACTTTCAACTCTACAAACCATTACTTCATGTTCAAAATTATCTTTGTTATTCTCAAACTTAAATGCCTCAAACTCTAATGTAAAGAGGTCATCATCAACTACAATCATACCAACTAGATGACGTATGTTATTGACTTCTTTATTGGAAACAAGTTCAATTGTTCAATTCACCAATTCACATCTCACTTTGTAGTCACCATCCACATCTATCACATCATAGTGGGATTCACTACCATTTTCACCATTTGTGTTACAGTAGGGTTTTCAAGAATTTATATGCTCTTTCTCTACTTCACACGTAGAGGCTTGAACTTCTCACTTTGTAATGCTTCTTGTGTCTTCTTCATCCATATGCATGTCTGCATGATGTATTTCATTTTCATAGTATTTATGACCATTGAGTGGGATTCTCCAAGCTTTGTTTTCCTCTTGGAGTCTTTCTCATTTACTCTGAGACGTGGAGTTGACTTTCTATTGATTCTTCAACAGATTTTAATAGAACCTTTTGTTTTATGTCACTTTCTTTTATACCAAATTCTACTTCCAGCGTCTTTCATGCTTCCTAGGAAAATGTAGCCTTTGCTACTTTGAAAAAGGAATTCTCGCCCAATGCATGTTTTATAAGATCCAATGCTAATTCACAACATACTTCATCATATGGGTTATTAGACTGATACTCAATCAACTCTTTAAATAGAAGAGAAGTTTTCATTTTGACAACCCCCAAAAATTAAAATATTTAGCAGTAAATTTTTGAAGTGTTACCAAATCTATCATTATCCATTCATCTTTGAATTGGTCTCCTTCATCTACTTGTCTTTTATATGTGCCGATTGTAGCAAGAACCTTTATGAGCTCTTCAAAATACTTTGGCTCTTCCTTCAAATTTATTTTCTCAGTTTGCTTCTATATTGCTTTGGGATCCATGATTGACATCTTTCTTTTGTCTTTTGTATTCTTTTATTGTTGTTCCAACCTTAGAGAAATGAATGTAACATACACTTAATTATCTTTAAAATTAAACATTTTAGCATTCACTTTAACAGTTTCTCCTAACAACTAGTAGCAATTTCGCTAAGCCCTTCTACTCAAATTCTTATGGAGACCCATGGCTACAACTTAAGATGGAGACTCCTTCTTTGGTCATTAGCAATGGATCTGTCCTCTTGATATGGTGGCTTCTATGTAGGCTACTCACCCTAATCTTTTAGTAGTTGTGTTTACAACCTCTCAATTAGCTATAGTTTCTACTCATGCACCAATGGATGCAAACATTGATTTGTGTGCTACTCAAAATAGCCAAGGCTCTTAGAGGAAGTATCTCATGACCTTATTAACTCCTTTGGGTCTTTGAAACCTTTTCAAAACCTCGTTCTGATACCACTTACTATTTAGAAGTAGAGATAAACATGAAAACACAAGATAAATAAGTACACAAGCTTCTCCTTGAATAAATAAGTTATATTCATTAATTATTATCTCATACACATCCACCGATTTTTTGTTATTATCTATTCTTACCTCACATTACAATGATACAACCATGATTATATAAGCACTAAGCTTTCTAAATATGGAATCATGCAAACTCTAACTTTCCTTTCCTCATGCAAACTCTGAATACTCTTTAACTAAACTTTTCTAGCTTCAATTTAGCATAAATTGACCTTTTTATTTTCATTAAATTGACAAGTAATTGACTTTTTAACTCTCACTCACTTGACTTATAATATTGGACTTATTTTTTTTCCTTCACTTGACTTAACTCCTCATACTTCTCATGCATATGAGAGTACTTACTGTTGCTATTAAGTGAAATGGTTTTGATCTATGAAAAAGTTGTGATTAATGACACTATATAAAATAGGAAATTTGAGGATAGGTTTCTAAGAATTGAGTGCTCTTATAATTTTTAAATTTCTATAGGAGACAAGAGCTCACTTGGTTATAGCACATTTGAATATTTGACAATCGTTAGGCTAGTTGGGTTGTCAATTTGATAATATTACTTTCATTAATATAATTTTCATATTGGTTACGTCAAGGAATAATTGTATGAAATGATTATCTACATACCTAAATAAGTGTTAAAGTTATGAATTTTAATAATTGTGAAATATAAAAAGTGAAGTGTAGTATGGAATCACATAGTTTCAAATTGAGAAATCGATGAGATGAAATGAGTCACGATGCACCACAAAACTATAGTGATGGGCCATCTCAGTGAACTAAGTCAACCTCCGATGTGGGTGACTATAGGGGCATGACAATAGCTTTTTAGGTTAAATTAAAGTTTAAGCTACAAGTGCTCTTTCAACTTCCTTCATAATTTATTTATATATATCTTTATTACGCGAGGAATATAAATCACACAATCATTATTCCCTAGTTTAAAATGATATCAATTACTAATATTAGTTCAGTTCTTAATAATGCATTCATGATTTTCTAATTACTAGATAAAAATATCTACCAAAATCTTCATACTTAACAATAAATTAAAATCAAAAATACTAAATGTATATATATATATATATATATAAAACAAGATGAGTTGAAAGTTTTTACAATCAGAAAAAAATTAAATGCTAAAATATTATCTAAGAAATAATTAAATCATTGTTATTTATATCTTAGATATGTTTTTTCCACAGTGAAAAGAAAATTAGATGTGAGTATAAGTCATATGCAAGAATCAAATTTCTCACTTTTCATTTACAAAGAAAAATGAAAGTTTAAAATGCATATAAAGATGAATTTGTATTTTATTTTTTTGGATTTCTTTATGTATAGCTTTGAATGTCTGTGTTTGTGTGTGCGCAAGAAATATTTAAATCATTGTTATTTATATCTTAGATATGTTTGTTCCACAGTGAAAAGAAAATTAGATGTGAGTATAAGTCATATGTAAGAATCAAATTTCTCACTTTTCATTTACAAAGAAAAATGAAAGTTTAAAATGCATATATTGATGAATTTGTATTTTTTTTTTTTGGATTTCTTTATGTATAGTTTGAATGTGTGTGTGTGAGAGAGAGAGAGAAGAAAACAATTAAGAAAATATTTAATTAACTTTCTAATTTCTTACAAATCTATATCAAAGTTTTAGTTAAAGCAATTTAAAAAATTTGGTATATTTGAAAAATAAAAAGATTAGTTAATGTAATGTAACTCAATTGAGAATCATATTATTATGAAGTATTATGTAAAAATATGGAATTCAAAATTCAATGCCCGTGAGTTAGGCCAACCCAAAATTAATAAGTTTATCTATTTATTATTAACTTTTTAGAATCTAGTATCTATATTATAATTGTTTTCAAATCAAATTATATTGTAAATTTTAATATAATTTTCTAATAAATATACCATTAAAGTAAATACTTAAAAATTAGTTAAAAATATTCCAACTTTCCAAAATGTTGTATTTTAATTTTATAGTCAATCAAAAATTACATAATTAGCATTTACTAATTTTATATTTAATTAAAATGATTAATGAAAAGAGAAAAACATAATATTAAAAAAAAATTGATATGATTAAATATCATTGTTTGAAGATGTATTTTCAACAATTAAAAATATAATTATCTCCTATCGAGTCATGGAATCTTTGTCCAAACTTCCCGAATTCAACTACATTGAAGTTGTCTCTAAGTGTGTCAGCAAAGATCCAAGGAATAGAAGAGGAATCGATCTACATGAAATATTTCCAAGAAAACTTCTTGTTTCTTCACACTTTGCTACCCCCACAAAACAAAGAGCCCAACAAATCATTTTCAAATCATTTTCTTTAGTGAAGTAGCAGTATTAGTATATGTAGTATCCTGTGAAACTGTTATATACTATTGTCTTAAATTGATATGGTTTTATTTCAATTGTTAAATATCCTATATGAATTTTGTCTTCATTTTCATTGTCTTATGTGAGCATGTTATTAAATATAAAGTTTTGTGTTAAAATAATTTTTTTGTTAGAGTGTTTTTATGTTAAATATAAAATTTTGTCTTAAACTATTTTTCTCTTCAAATGTTTATGTTTAAATATAAAATTTTATATTAAAATATTTTTAATCCTAAATATAAAAATTTTTCTTGAAAAACAATTGAAATAATATTAAATTTTAATGTTAACTAGAGCAAAAATGAATATGTAAGTATAACAATGAGTTTGGCCCTATCAATCTTGATAGAAAAATGAAGCCGAATAGACAGCGGATAAAAACAATAAACTAAAGGGATTAACCAGCCCCCTTCACGGATAAAATTCATGCTTGGTAATGAAGAATATGGCTTTGGAAACAAATTTGAAACTTTGAAATGGATTTGACCTCCTAGAACTAAAATTAAATTTAAAACCTAGCAAATACAATCTACACAATAAATAAGCTTGGCCCAACCAAACAAATTCGTGCCAAGAAAATAAATTTGGTATAGCAAGACAAATTTCGCCCATAAAGTGAAATTCTAACTAAACCTAGCATATTCAGCCCAGCAAAATCAGGTCGACTTCGGCCTAGCTTGACCTCTTTCATTTAATTAATTCTCCAGCACAAATCAAACTCAATCTTCATAAATTGAATTCAGCTTCCCAATCTTAATAAGGCATTAATAAAATAGAACTACTGCAATAATGAAGCACCCTTCTTTCAACTCCCACTATCTCCTGCAAATGAATTCTTCGTGTAGAAAGAGCAGCCATTTTAGAAAATGGATCAATGTCCCCTTAACGTAAACCATCAACCGGTGGAGAATTCCGCTGAAGAGGATGACTAAAGCTATCCTCCACGGACTCACGTTTGAACACAATCATCCACGGAATTAGGACATGTATTGGAGAAAGGACATTAGAATGAATACAACACCCAAAATATAAAATATAAAATTATAGTGCACTGCTTTATGCTAGTGAGCATTGAGAGGCCGTGTAGCATCATGTTACTGTAGTTTGGTTTGTTGGATTTCACTAGTCACAATGTGCTGTCGTGGTTAGTTAAAATTGGATGTTTTAACGAGAAAGTAGATTATGTCTATTTTCAAATGTGAGTTTTTGTATTAGAATGGTATAAATGTGTTAGCAGATGTGGTTAATATATATTAATTAGTGTGTTCGGTTTTCAAAATTAATAATCATAATATAATTATTAAATTTTATAAATTTTAGATATAAAATATATTGGTTATTTTATAATTTTTTGGATATTTATAGCTGTATTAGATAAATGTGAAAAAGTTGGAAATAAATTAAGAGAATGAATAATTAAAATTTCAAGTTAAAATATGTCAACATCTTTTATCTATGATTTAAGGTGAAGATGAAGATAAACAAAAAGATTAATATATCAACATTCAAGTGTTAGTGATATAATTAATGATTTACCCAATAAATATTTTTTGTTTTGATTTTTTCCAATAAAATTCAACATTTAGGTAAGTGTTTTCATTTTGAAGGTAATTTATGAACAAACAAATAATAATTTATATAAATGTTCAACCATGATCAAACATGATTATTTTTGTTTAACCATAGTGAACGTAGAACCGATTCTTAATAGCCAACTAGGATCACCCATGGTTAGAATGGTCTAACATTGTTAACCAAGGTCTTTGTGGCTGCATATTGTCGGCCATAATGGTAATTCAAGATCTTCAATATGGTCAATAGTGGTCAACACCATAAGGCCATGTGATCCATTAATGTAAATAATTGTGTAACATTAATATAACATTAACATTAACATTAATGTAAGCTTCACCATCATCAACCCCATCAACTTTGATCAACCTCATCAGCTAATGGAAGGAACTCAAGTAACTTTTGCTTTTGTGACATAGAATGCGAGCTGAACGCAGCACTGGATGGTGGGCTGTCAGCAAACCAAACTCACTGAGAGGAGACAGGAGCAGAGCAATTAGCGTCGGAAAAGGACCAGAACTTGCATGAGAATACTACCCATTATTCATGTTCCCTACTTTTTCCCACTTTACATGCCCCAGCCATACTTTATCAAAATGATTGAGTTGAGTGGTTTATTCGGTAATTAATTAATGACTAGTTTAAAAATTATTGAATTGGGACATTTATGGTACAACTTCGTAGAATAAAGTCTATGTAAAAGTGAACTGAGTATTTAAAATACAGCTTTTCATAAAATAAAGATAATAAAATAAAAAAATATTTTTTATATCATTAATTTATATAATATTTAAAATATAATTTAAATAAAAAAAAAATTACACATTATATTTTACACTTTAAAAAATTTATGCCTTAAAAATATGATCTCTATACTTGTATTCAATCAATTGCTAAAATAAATTTAAATCAATTGCTAAAATAAATTTATCCTAAAAATTAAAATTGAAATTTTTTCTCTCTAATCTTATATTAAATCAATGGCTAAAATGAATCTATCTCGATTCTAAAATGAATCTATATTGATTCTAAAGCTCATTGGAATTTAAGCTAAGCTATGATGTAAAGTTGAGTGTCACAACAAATATTGATAGTAGTAACAAGCCTTAGTGTTATCGTTTATCTCGTAGTGATGAAGGAATGGAAATCAGATTCCTGCATTAGTAGTGATGAAGGAATGGAAATCAGATTCCTGCATTAGTAGTGATGAAGGAATGGAAATCAGATTCCTGCATTACTAGGACCCGGGTAGGAAATCAACTGTTCAAGGGGCATTTTTAGAATATTTTGGAATCCAATAGCGCCGATGTCTCTTGGATTCCCAAATATTGAGAAAATTTGCATTTAAGCTGACAAGTTCTCTGTCCGATTCCCAAGTATTCAGGGAATTTGCAATCCATTTAAGCCGACAGGTTCAACGGTAGGGCCAAAGTTAGAGACTGGGTGATGGGCACTGACGATTTGTACAACGGTAGGGCCAAAGTTAGAGACTGGGTGATGGGCACTGACGATTTGTAAATCAACAATCCAGACGCGACCCGCCAACCGTGATAGTCATCAAATATATCATTACGTCGATAGTCATGTCGATGGGTTGAATCAAAATGTAGTCTTAGATTTTGGATTTTAAAACTTTAGTTAGGCCTAATGATGCTCGTCCTAACTTTTGCATTTAAATTATCTGTAACCACAAAAATTTATGGAATTCCTTTTTAAAAAAATCCACAAAGTACTGCCCCTATCAAAAATATGAGGTACATCTGTTGTGTTGACATTGCCGTTTTTTGGAATTGATGGAATTGAACGTTCAAAACATCTGGCGCAATTGTCTGGCACTTATGGCAGGCGGTCGGTTGAACTGTGTAGCGCTGATGGCCGACCATTAGGTGAGGAGTGACAGTGCAAAACAGTTGGATCTTTAAAAACTATGGGTTCCTAACTTTTGCTCTTCATATTTTCATTGGTTGGAATCTCGGGGATGAAAATTTATTAAAATATGACTTTAAATTTTCGCATCCGTTAAAATAATTAAAAGATTAATTTATAGGGTTAAAATTACAATTTAATAGTTGAGTAGCTTTAAAATATTTTGAGATATATTTTAAGATATATTTTAAGTGATAATTACATCCAAATATATTTGTGGATAGTTTTTAAATTGTTTTGTACGATTTATTATTAATTAATTTCAAAATTTTAAATTTAACTTAAAATTTAAATATAACTTTTAAACTTAAAATTAGAGTGAAATAGCTAATTATTACTAACTATTATCTGCTCATGTAAATTAACTAATATTGTTTCTTAATAATCAGTAAAGAGACCCTTTCAATCTTCGTGAATGCATCTGGTTTTAGTGTTGCCATATACATGTGGATCTAAGAACATTAACCTATTCCCTTACTTGACAAAGACTAGCTCTAGGTCAAGAAAACCAATTTTACAACATTTCTACATTGGCCATTGAATTAAAAATGTCACTAATTTTACTAAAATATAAAATAAAAACCAAATTTCACATAAATTTTAATCTCATAATACGAAAAAATACCCAAATAAAACGAAGGGCCCTAGGAGTAAGCCGTATCAAACGCTTAGTTACATCGTGCTGTAAGCGAGTTCCTCCAGCCCTTCTCCTGATGCGTCCATGTCTCCTACAAATCCACTAACTGACGTGAACCATTGTCTGACGTGGCGTATTCAAAAAATTATTGTACGGGGAACAGAGGTCATTATGAGAGCGTGGAATATCTGACATTTTAGATCGTGGAGCTTTCGCGGCGCGTAGGATAGTTGACATTCTAGAACGTCGGTGCTTTTCTGGTAATGGCTGACGTCATGTTTGAATTCTGCGCTTCTGAGTTACACTTTTATGTGGGGAAATTATAATTCTTTTGAAAATTAATCAATATATATGTATGGAGAAAAAAAATTGCTTTTGGCCTGGAATTAAAAAAAATGCATGCATGACCAGGAAAATTGTAGTAAAGTTAGCAAAATTCAATATATATATATATAAATGAAATTGTTATTGGCGAAGAATAAAAACATACATGCATAAGCAGGAAATTTGTAGTATAGTTCATTATAGAACGCCGCCAAAAGCATAAAGGCAACACTGTCCATAAAACCGAAAAAAAAAAATATGATTAAAAAAATCACAAATATTAGTGTTTTTATCTGAAAACATATCACTAACAAAAAGAATTTATGGATTAGATTACCACAGCCTTGGAAAGTGCCGACAGCATGAAGGAATGATTCCTTATCTCCTTAATTATGCTTTCGCAAGAAATGATTCCTCGCCTCCTTCATTATGCTTTCTCAAGAAGCTAGGTTTAGTACTTCCGGCCATGCTTTACCTGCCAATTACTTTATTAGATATTTAGAATTTCTAAGAATTTGCATTTTATATTTTTCAGAAAAAAAATGCTTTCTCAAGAAATGATTCCTCGTCTCCTAAATTATGCTTTCTCAAGAAGTTAGGTTTAGTACTTCCGGCTATGCTTTACACTAATTTTCATTCTTGTGGCTTGACATAATAAGGTTATTAGCCTATGGAAGATCTATGATTCTGAAACAGAACCAGACCCTAACACTAGTACATCATCCACAAAGAGTAAATGAGTAATATATTGGTTGTGGTAGACCTTAATTTCTTTGGTGTTTCCTTTTTGCCTTACTTTCAGCAAAACGAGAGTTAAGACTTCCATTACCAATAGGAACAAGAGGGAAGAGAGAGGATGCCCCTATGTAAGCCCTATTGAGCTCGGAAGTGTGCATGAGGGGGATCCATTGATCATAATTGAAAAGTTTGTGAAGATCACACAACCCATGATCTAGTTAGTGACCTCTAACCCTAAGACAGTCAATAATAAGACTAATCTAAGGAAATTCCAATTCACTTTGTCAAAGGCCTTATTGAAATCCATCTTGAGAACCAAAGCTTCCAATTTTTTTAATTTTATGGAATGAAGAACCTATTGAGGTATGCCAATCACATCATGTATTTGTCTATTACGAAGAAAGGAAAATTGATTAAGGGACATCTTCTCTGCTAAATTTTGTTTTATTATATTTGATATCAATTTTGAGATGATTTGGTATACCACATTACATAGAGAAATGGATTTGTAGTAAAAAGAAGTCTTATCTTTTAAGGTTTTCGGAATCAGAGCTAAAAGGGTAGCATTCATGGGTTTTGTGACTTTCCTAGTCCTTCATTCATCCACTACTTTTCAAAGATTTGATATCATGATTTCAGAAAAGGATAGAAAGACTTCAATAGTCCAACTATCTAGGTCTGGACTTTTATCTTTTGAAAGGTTCTTTAGAACCCATTTAATTTCATCGAGAGAGACATAGATCCCTATGCTTTCAGAGTCCTTGGAATTTAAGAATCTCAGCTATTTCTAGATGAGTTGTAGTTGAGGGACAATATTTTTTTACACCCAAATATATACAAGGAGAGGAGAAATAGTTAATGGTAAAATCTTTTGAAACACTTTTACTTGTGAAAATCTTACCATCCTCCACCTCAAGTTCCCAAATGGAGTTTATATTCCTTCCATGATTAAAACAATTATAAAAAGGTTTTGTATTTTCATCACCCATCTTAATCCAAGTGACCCTACCTTTGATCCTATAGGGCTCTTCTTCGAGCCTCAAAATGTGTAACTTTCAAGATTCCAAGTAACTCATCCTATGGGGAAAGTACACAAAAAAATTTGATCGAATAAAAGCCTCAAAAATTTGTTCATATTCTTTCTCAAGGGCAAATAACTCTCCATTTTGCTCATCTTTTCTTTTCTTTTCCCATTCCACAACAAAATTCTTGAGTTCTTAAAACTTCCTAGCAATATATTCCATAGCAGAGGAGTAATTTCAAACATATTTGTTTTTCCATAAACGAGACAATAGAAACCTCATGGACTCCAATTTTCTCCATCAGTGATTCAATTTAAAAGGGTATTTATCTATGTGTTTCCCAAAATCCAATTCAAAAAATATTGGAAGATGATCTCATGTTTTTTTCTGACTTATCCAAGATTGGAATCTCCCCACATGATATGACAACTCGTCCAACCATGAAAAAGCTATCAAGGCACTAGGTAATACCTCCTTAGCCAGTGATATTATTTCTCCATATAGGGGCTAAAGGGAATGTAGTAATATCATGGATTATGATTCAATAAAAACTCCAAAAAATATGAAGCTAATGGATAATAATGGTCACAAGACCCTAAATATTCCCCTCGTGAGATATTGAAGTTCAAATCACCTCCTAAAAGGGGATATTGGCTCAAAATATGGCCACTAGATTGGACTTTATCCTAGAACTCATTCCTCTCTCCATAGGGCTCATAGAAATTTACCAACTTAGTCGGGTGGGGAAGCCCTCGTACAAAATATTATAAGATAATTCCAATATGAAAACGGTGGGCCTAAACATTTGTGATTTATTGGTTCTAGACAGAGGAGACCTTTGGATAGAGTAGTAGAATCCATATAATAGGAAATCCAACTATCTCTAAGTTGTCAAAAATCCTCCCTTACCTTCCCGCCTAGGACCATAGTTTCTTGAAGAAAGAATATCAAGAGTCTGTGAATTTCAACCAATCTCTTAAGGGAGTTGAATTTGGAGGCTTTGCCAACCCCCTTATGTTGAGGGATATGATAATAATTTTGAAAAACCCTTAGAGGGATCCTATGCTCTAAGGGCCCTAGCAAAATTATCCTTGTATGAAAGTGGAGTCACACTAAGACAATCATCAATGGCCACTTCAGTGGTTACTTTTCTCGTGAAATATTTTTTGTTGATTTTCTTCTTTCTAACAGTTACATTTTGGAATTGAGAGAGAGCTTCAACCAATTTCTCATCAATAGGGTTAGACCTAGATAATGCAGGAATAGGAGTCATGTTTAGGAAATCCTTGTATCAAGGAACTAAATATTGCAAAATAATATTATTATTAATAGGAGAAACAACAATAGAGGACTTGGAACAATAAATAGAATCTGCTGAGTTATTCTTATCCAAAGATGATTTGTCAAAACAAGTCTTCAGGAGATTATTCATAAGGAAACCATTCCTCAGAATAGGGTTTTGACAGGGCACAATATTTTTGTGAATTTTCTTGTTCAAAAATGCAAGAGTGATTATCAGTTCCATTAGAGTTCAAAATTGAATTGCGTAGGGAATCTTGTTCTATTTTATCAATCAATAGATTATCTTAATGTGACAGATATTGAATGAGAGATCTAGAAGAAGAGAAGAACTTACTAGTAGTTTCTTTACTCCTAGAGAATGGTTCTGCTAGCTATGCTTCATCAAAGGCGAGTGTGTCAAGGGGCTCCGAATCACAACTACCAACCTCCAAGGCTTTGTCAACATCCATTGCAAAAAAATCCTGAGACTGTAGCATCAAAATAGTATTCTAATTATTATAGTATTCTCAAACATTTTTTTTGCCTTCTAGAGCCTCAACATCAACCAAACCAACAAGGTTTCGAGAGGGTTAGTAACCCTTGCATTTTTGTTAGAATTCACTTTCAATGCCACTATTGACTCTGAGTATGACCTACAAGCCATTGTCATTCCCTAGATGGTAGAAGAGGGACATTATATTTCTATCAAAGCTATACAAAACGCCTTAGAATTAAGTTCCCCATACCTTTTCAAACCTTGGTAGAGATTATGTGTCTAAATCCCCTAGCATGGAAGAGTCATACAATTGTGAACCATATGCTCCACTCTTCTATAACTCATAAATCTAAACAAGGATTTCCAATAATAAATGGGTTGGAGTATGGCTTTGCCTTTCCACAACATTTTCAACTTCCCTATAATCCCCTCCAAGACATCAATCTACATCAAAGACCCAAGCCATCCTCTTGTGAAATATAACCAATGAGGGATCTTCAATAAACACAAACCTCCTAAGGGAATTTGTGATATTAATAAATACCTCCTTGAACCATATATCCAAAGGAAAATCCAACATCATAACCCATAGGTTTCAATAACTTTTTTTCTCTGATCTCAGACACAAAGTAGGATGCTAATGTTCTAGCCACATAATGCTCCTACCTAAAACCCAAGGCTTGATGAGAATCCATTCCAAGAACGGTTCTATTAGGAAGTGAAAATGAATCCATTTGTTCATCATGATTCTCATTACTAAATAATAACCCTCCACTCGTCTCCAGGACACCTTCACTAAGGATAAAATCTGATCATGGATCACATGATTGTAGCTAAATTTTCCTACTAGGGCTCACCAAGATGAGGATTCCACCCTCTCATTTTTCATATTAAACCCTAGGGTTAGCTAATTCATCACAGAAGAGCCTTCCATGTTCTTTTAACATGTTTTTAATTTTCGTTTTCCCTCAAATATTTCAAGACTATTTGTTCTCCTCCCATAGAATATTCTCGAATGGCTACCTAGAAGGCTAACCTACACAAAAATTCTCATTAGAAAACAATGCCCTACCCGTTGGAACCAAAAACAATAGACACTATTACTCTATGAACTCTTTCTTTGAAAGGAAAGAAAGTGGAGATACCATTGGGTCCTCTTCTGTAGTCCAAAATCCATAATCTAGGGGCTTGAGGTCGTCTGCCATATACAAGAGGAAATGTTAGAAATGTTTTGCCTTCAAATATTCCAATCATTGTGAGCCTTAGACTAAGTTAACTTCAACCTTCTCCATCCACCTTAGCCTTGTAAGTTTTGGAAACCCTACCTATGACCACATATTTCCAGAAACCTTAGACTCCACCTTTTCAAGAAGCCTTAGCCTTGTAGTTAAACCTGAGCCCAAGTATTTCATGGATTGTGTAATTAATTAATTAATCAATCAGTTAATTGATTAAACAATTAGTTCACGAGACATTAGATAACCTAAGTACTATTGTCAAAGCTCATAACGGAGATTAAACAAATGAATATATATATGTGTGTGTGTGTGTGTGTGTGTGGAAACCACATTAAAAAATGTTGTTGATATACATCATTAAAAATATACTAATGCTATTAATGATTATTAGATATATGGTGGGGGTTTAATATTAATATTAATGAAAAATTTAAATAATATATAGTTATAATAATTATGTTTTAGTAAAATTAATTATAATTATAGTATTAGTATTAAGTTTTAGTATTGGGTATTACTATTGTGTTTTAGTATAGGGTGTGAAATATAAGTAAGATAAGTTAAGTATTTCAACTAAGTGTTAAGTTTCAATTAATATTGAAATCTAATAATATATGCATATATTATAATGATAGTAAAGATAATCATATAAATATATATATTTATTATTATATTAATATTAATCCCTACAATATACCTAACAATTATTAATGTGGTTGGTGTATATCAACCACATTTATTATTATGGTGGTGCTAGTAATAAATCCAATTTTGTAAATCATGACATTAAACACAATATTAAAACCTAATATTAAACGTTAACATTCAACCCAATATTATAAACCCTAATGTCAAATCTGAATTTTATAATGTCATAATGGGATGTTGAATCAATTATAATGTAATGTAACATTATGACAATCGTTGTCACAATGTAACACTTGGTAAATCTCTAGATCATTCTAATGTCATGATATTAAAATGAATATAATAAAGCCTAATATTATAAACCATAATATTAAACTTTGTAATCCCTAATATTATAAACCTTGCTATTAAATAAATAATATTATAAGCGCAATATTAGACACTAATATTAAACCCAATATTATAAATTGTAATAATATACCCTAATTTTGTAATTTTGCAAAAGGGGGACCATCGTATAAGAGATACCAAAGTGACCATCAATCCAATATATTATATTATGTCTTTATGCCATATGTTATTTTCTTCTCTCACTATCAACAAATCCTTCCTTGTTTTCCATTTTACTCCTATTTCGTTGTTGCTTTAGTTCAATTACTTATTCATTCATGGTTGAATTTTTCCTTTTTTCGATACTTTCTTTTAATTTAATTTCTAGTAGTTGCTAATCACTTATGTAGTTCACAACAACTTGGACACAAAATATAATTTGGTACTGCCTTCCAACAAAAACTACGTAGCACCTTGGTAGGGGGTAATCATTCTTCAACAAAACATTGCTTAACAACCTATAATTAGTACACATTAACCAAGACTCAACCATCTTTTACACAATCCTAATAGGTGACTTGCATGTTGAGATATCTGGTTAAATAACATCTTCCTTTAGTAAATACTTATTCACCTCATTTCCATTTAGAATAAACTACATGTACAATCTCATGTTTGATAATGGAGATGTAACACCCTCATTCCACATCTACTCCAGTAACCAACCAACCAGGGTAAATATATGATGATAAGTCACTATAACGGGATTCAACCTCCTATATGACCCTAAGGAAGTGGAATCGACAGAAACCCACAACACAAACCTTCTATGCATGCTACAATAGTCCCAGAAACCTTCCCAGTCATCCCCATGATGAGTTCCAGAGTTTCACTACGTTTATAGACCATTGAAACCCTGGACACCGCCATGATATGGGCAAGGGAGCATATGGGAGGCTCTAGTCACTCCCAGAACAAGGCATGGGTGCGTTTTGGCACTTTTCTCCTTAGTCGCATGCCTCCAACTCTAGTATTTTTGCCACATTTTTAGGCCCAGAGACTAGGTCACTGCCTATAACTCAGTGACACTTTCAGAATTGAAATATAGCAACTAAATAATGATACAAATTCAATTACTTGAACAAGTAATTGACTGGACACCTACTATCCATGACATGCACTTCGACAAACATGTCCCAAATATGTAACCTACAGGTTTAAACAACATATATGAGCATAGGGGTCTCATTCTTATTTGAGAATCACTAAGAAACATTATTCCCTAATATCATTAGCTACATTATCATATATTAGGTCATAGATAAATTGTTCATTCATTTACAAATCAAAAGATGAGGAGATTGGTACATCATCATTGCCATAATACATGCTTATAACAAAGATAATAACATCAAAAAAGTCAAGCATACATCAACCATAAAATACACATATAAACTAGTACATTTATGCATACGATACCAAGGAAAGAACCTCTTATTAATGAATGCCAAATCCAACTTGGTATCAAACTACCACGTTCCACCTAACCATAGATTGGTTGAGCCAAATCTCTATTCAGCTAAGCACCTAACTCCTGTTGATTTCTTGGGTAGCATTGTATGTGCTCTAGCTTCAAAATTTCGTGGGCAGGCTAGAACACATGAGATCTCCAAAACTGAGAAACAGTTTGGAGAAATTTCACCCGGAGTGCATGTTATTCAAATAATTAATTGTTTTTAATGGTGCCTATGTTAAAAACAAAGGAGATTAAAATAATTAAAGTGAATTAATTTAAATATGGGTGAGAATCTTCTACGTGATGAGGATCAAGTCTAATTTAATCTTAGCCATTGATTAAATATTAGATCATGACCATTGATTTATCAACATGAAAAGTATAAAGGAAGGCTTGGAATCAGTTGGAGAACACACACAGGGAGAGCAACGGTTGAGCTAGATCAAAATTCTAGGCCATGGTTTGCTGAGAACTTTAGAACTAAAATTCTAGTGTAGAGAGGGGTAGTTCTGTACCGGGACTTTCATCCAAGGCTAAAAATACATAACAGAGAAGTAGCACAACACCAGGGAGTGACAACACAACTTCAATAGCATGACACAGAGGTTAAAGGGATGACATAGTCACGCAGAGGCCACACTAGGGTTTATGTGAGGAAAATTGGGCATCAATTCAACTGATCGATTTATCAGCTGAGAAGGCTCACTGGGAGGATGATTCAGCTCCTAGAGGAGGTGAAATAGTCCCATCACAGAGCTTGGAGCATCCATTGATGTACAACACTAGGGACAATGTAGTCACCTATTGGGTTTGTTCATCTAGTTGTTGTATCCGCTAAAATATTTGTCTCCAGATAGAGGTACTTATGTCAGGCTTATTCTCTATTGGGTGATTCGGATGTTGTACCTTAGTTGTATTCAAAAACACATATAATAATAAAACACTCCTATCCACTACACCCACTTTCCCACAATATTTTTTTTCTGCGGATGTTGAGTCCAAAAATAAGTGTGACATTTGTGCGGCTGTGTCATTTATTTTTCAGTACTTGATTTGTATATTGGTGTAGGCTACAATGTGTTTAATTTGCTATTTTCTAAATAATTTTGAAATATCTTGTTAAAATGAAGAACACAAGTAGGTAATGAAAATAAGTTTACTGCAATAGGATTTTTGATCTATTAGATTCAAAAATTTTCAAATGGTATCAGAGAGATTGCAGATCGAGGAATAAACGAAAGGTTAGAGGAAAAATATGTGTGTTAAGAGAGTTGTCCTGGAAGACATCAGTTTCAGGCCAAGAGAATGGGGGGGTTGACCCAGTCACCAAGGGAGGATCATGCAGAGCCTACATTAGCCTGATTTGGTGATGTTGTTGCTACAAAGGGCAATGCAGTCGTTACTCAGCCAATGCAAATACTATTGAGCTTCAGATTTCCAGTTGCTAGGGGTGCATCAGAGATTTTATTTGGAGCTACTGGTGGGGTACTAATTCTTTTGGGGTAGAACAATACCTAGTGGGGCAAAAGAAAAACAGAGGAAATGAGTTCCTCACAAAATTTCTTGCCAAGAAATCTAGATCCATTATTGAGCAACAACAAAGAGAGATGATAGAGGTGTGGTATGATAGTTGTTGGCAAAAGCATTTTCATGAAGGAAATCGAAATTCAGAGGGATCTTATTGCTTAGAGGATTTCTATCACCAAAGAAATCCAATTTGATTTTTCCTCGGACAATAGCGAGAGAGGGAGAATATAACTACTTTGAGATTCATTTTAGTAGAAATGGCCATTAATGAACTAAGGGATCATGATAGGTTGGATGGAGCATCCAACTTCGTTATCTGGAAGGCTAGGATCCTGAAAGTTTTGGATAAACATTACATCAAAGATTATGAAGAGGCTCAGAAGAGGCTCAAATGAAATAAAAGTGGATGATCTTGGATGGGGTCAAGGATCATGTGATCCCATAGATTGCTGAGAAGGAGACAATAAGAGAAGTGTGGGAGGCCTTGACCATATTGTACGAGGGAACTTATGTTCATCAAAAGATGTTGCTTAAGAGTTAGCTAGGACAATTTAAGATGCAGAAGGGAGAAGAAATCAATCCCTTCCTTCTCAATTTACAAAGGATCTGTGACCAGCTTGCCTCCATAGGGGCTACACCAGATGTTGAATTTATGGTTAGGATTGCACTGAATATAGTCATTAAAGACTAGGGAACCTTCATACAAAGCATCTTTGGCATGGATTTTCTTCCTAGTTTGAAGGATATGTGGGCATCTCTTCAACAGGAAGACATCCACTGATGGACCAAGGAGGGAAGAAATACAAAATGAATCAAAATAAAGAAGAAGGAAGATGAGGATGAAACTCTCACATCAACAGGACAACAAGGGAATAAAAAATGAGAGAAGAAGGACATATCTAAAGTCAGATGTTTCATTTTTGGAGAAATGGTTCATTTCACCATGGAGTTCCCTCAGAAGAAGAAGGGGAAAGAAGAGAAGTCGGACTCAAAGGTTGCTCCAATGCAAGCTAATGGAGAGGATGATGATGATTGCACCATGATTTCTCTTGCACCTTTAGAAAATAAGTGAGGTGATATAGAACTGTAGTTGAATCTACAGTGAAGTAAAGAAGGGAAGGATCCTTGAGGTGTCCAAGATCTTGGATCACATGCGACTATGGGAGCCCTTAATGATAGTATCAAAATGACGGGAGTCAGCTGGTGCAATGGATGATGGAGAAATAGCGGCAACGTCAAAGTGCCAAAGTGTGATTGTTCCTTTTTTGGGTAGTATCGGATGTGATCTAGCTCTGAAATTTTGTGAAGGTGCTAGATCACATGAGATCTCTAGGACCTAGAAATCGTTTAGAGAAATTCCACCCAGAGTGCATGTTTTTCAAATAAGTAATTATTTTTAATGGTGCCTAGGATAAAAACTTAAGAAATTAAAATAATTAAAGTGAATTAATGTAAATATGGGTGAGGAGCTTCTAAGTGATGATGATCAAGTATAATTTAATCTTAGTCATTGATTAGAGATTAGATCATGAGCATTGATTTCTAAATAGGAAAATTATAAAGGAACACTTGGGGTCAGTTGAGGAATACACACGGGGAGAGAAACACATGAGCTAGATCCAAATTATAGGGCATGGTTTATTGAGAATGTTGGAGTAAGCTTCTAGTGTAGAGTGGGGAAATTCGGTAGCGGGACTTTCCTCCGAGGTTGATAATACATAACAGAGAGGAAGGACAACATCAGGGAGAGACAACGCAGCTCTAGGAGGGTAACGTAGTGGCTAAAGGGCTGAAAGAGTCACACAGAGGTAGCAATGGGGTTTATGTGAGGCAGATGGGGTATCAATTTATGAGATCAATTTCTGAGCTAGGAAGGCTCACCGAGAGGGTGACACAACCCCAGCGCAGCATTGGGAGCAACCATCATTGCACAACAATGGGGAAAATGCAGTCACCTGTGGGGTTTTTTATCCAATTATTGGATCTACAAAAATATCTATCCCCGGATAGAGGTACTTCTATTGGGATTATTCTTTGTTGGGTGAGATGAATTTGGCACCCTAGTTGTATTCGTAAATCTGCATAATATTAAAACTGCCATATCTGCTACACCGATTTTTACACACTAGGTTTTTCAAGGGATGTTTAGTCCAAAATTAAGTGTATCCTTTATGTTCCTATGTCATTTATTTTTCAATACTTGATCTACATATTGGTGCAAGATGCAATGTGTTTGCATTAGTATTTTCTAAATAATTCTGAAAATAACTTGTTAAAATAAAGAACACAAGTAGGTAATGCAAATCAATTTACTATAGTAGGATTTCTGATCTGTTAGATTCAGAAATTTTCACACGTCCCATATTCCAAGCATGAATGTGGGACTCAAACTGAAAGAACCAACCAGGGCATCATGATGCTAAACCACCTCACCCTCATTAATGAAAACAAGTCTTTATCACAATCCACACTGGATCACTAGGAAAAAATAATAAACATGTAATAACATGCCTTACCATGATCTCCACCATATCACTTAGGCAAAACAAGGATGGATTCCACTAGATTTCTCCACCTACACTATGAGGAATTTTCTCATCTCTAAGTCTCTCAGCTTTACCTCAATCCACACTGGATCACTAGGCCCTAACTGAGACTCCACTCTCTAAGTTTTACTGTATATGTGCATCCTAGAATTACTAGTCCTGATGGAGAGCACCCACCTCTAGGATTTACCATATATCCTGCCATTCACCGATCAAGGATTCCTAGGCCCACTGAGGCAACACGAAATCTAGTTTTACCTCAACCCATCGTCATATTCATGGGTTACTACACCATGTGTTCTTTTATTCATAGAACCACCTCACTGAGCTTTGAAGCCATCTGGAAATTTAGCTCAACTGAAACATGAGAACCCCATCACACCATGGGTATCTGCAAATGGCACGACTAGGATCAAATCATTGTCACAATTGGAAAAACCCATGCCATGATAGAAAATAACTACATGCAATACCATGCATGCCAAATCTAGAAAGGAAATCACACATGCAAATCAATGCCTGTAAAGAATCCTATTATAGTTGCTCAATCCTGCTCTTCCTTGCTTGATCATTCCTTCCTATTTCCTACTTTTCCTTTCTTGATCCAATGCCAAAGTGCTCCAAGGAAACTCTAAGCATCCAAAAGTGAGAGAGAGAGATAGAGAATAATGAGAGAACTCCAAAATTGAACTGAAAAAAGGTACCAATTGATCCTCAGAAACCTTTTTATTAATGAGGCCTCTATTTTCTTCATTTTCCTCCTCACATGCAACATGTGACCTTCCACCTTCCTTTTCTCCTAATTTCGTTTATTTTCATAAATAAAATGCTAATTAATGCAACTTTCCCTTTCGAAATGCCTTAGTCATTTGCTTTGCCAATTTATTTAGACATAATAAACCAATGAAGACCCACAGTAGGATGTCTTTCCCAACATTCAACTTTGAATAAGTGTTCCATCAACTGTGGTTATTACTTTTCCTTTATTAACTTTTATTACATGGAATTTTCACCACGGTTGTTGCAAAACCCTCCCCCTGGGGGGACACTATCCTTGGTGTTCAACCACATCTATACCTTAGGAAAATCGAGGGAAATAAAACATACTTCCCATGAGGCTTTATAACATATCTCAATGCAGTATTTACAATGATCACCCCACTAAGAATCACACCAACATGACAACATAACAACATAACAACATGACACCCATACTGCTTATTGGAGCCTTATAACATAGATGTCATGGTGGTATTTACGTCCATATACATATGTACATATAGATAAACATCACACCAAAACATATGGAAGTGATATACCAATACATCACACCAAAATTTCTTTACTTCAACCAATAAACAATGAAGGATACATAGCATGCATTTGATCTTCCATCTCCCATGTAGATTCATGGACCCAAAGTGCTTCCACTACACTTTAACCTGCTCAATTGCTCAGTTCTGGAGCATGAGCATGTTTCTCTACAATATAAACTAAGGTTGCAAATGCAATTCTCCATCTATATCCACCTGCAATATAGACTATTCAATCACATGATCAACATCTTTAGCATAGTTCTTAAGAAATGACACATGGAAAACATCATGGAATCTCATTGTCAAAGTTAGTACAAGTCAATAGGCTATTTGTTTGATCCTCTCAAGCATCCCGAAATTTCCACAAAACTGTGCTGTCGATGTGGCACATGATCCAATATGCAAGAAGCTCTTCTTTGGTTTGATGCGTAAGTACACCGACTCCACAACCTACGACTCATTGGAAACCGTGTTCCAATCTACATAGCTCTTTAGCTCATCATGTGATGCTTTCATATTCTTCTTGATTACATGCATTTCCTGTTTAATTTTCGCCAGCATGTTTGCTCCAATCAACACCTTGTTAACTAGATCACTTTAACTGGATGCCTCAAATAGACTCATCTTCAAATATTCCTGATACCCATTTCTGTAAGCGAACTCTACTATTAGAAGGTAATCTCATCACTTTTGTTGTTGATGCATCACATACATTCTCAACATGTGCTCCAATATCCTATTGACCCTATCAGTCTATCCATCTATTTGTGGATGATAAGTTGTACTAAAGGCCAACTATCTGCTCAAACCTACAAATAACTACATCCTTCCAAAACGTGGAAGAGAACTTAGAATCCCTATCTTTTACAATATTCTTCGTAACTCCAAGTAATATGACCATGTCCTTGATGAAGACTTGTGCTACATCACTCGCTGAGAACGTAGACTTCATAGGAATGAATTGTTCTACCTTTGTCAACATGTCCACCACAACAATGATGGAATTATGCACTCCCACTGTCCTCAGAAAAAATGTGATAAATTCCATGGAAATGACCTCCTATTTCCATTTTGGAATCGCCATCAGTTGTAGCAGTCAACCTGGATGTTTATACTCTTCGCTCACCTACAGGCAATCGAAGCACCTAGCCATAAACTCTGCTACATCATTCTTCATATTCAACCAATAATAAAACTTCTTCACTACAGTCAATGTCTTATGATAACCTGGGTGACCTAAATATGATTTCACATGAAAATACCTCAATATCAGCTTCACGAGCTCAATTATATCTATCACATATATCCTATCCATAAATCTAATTAATCCATTTTTCGTGACACGATAGTGCACATACTTTGCACCTGCACTTGTACCTATACCTATACCTCTACTTACCTATACGAGTACCTATACGTGTACCTATAATCTGCTACAACTTGTGCAAAATATCCATATACCTATCACCCTGCTAACATGCCTACAAGATCCTATGCCATAATTATATCCCATAGGAGCTGATAACTGCTATATGATTCACATATATCCACTTGCTAAATGCATCTGCAACCCTATTCTCTTTTCCCTTGATGTACCTGATCTCAATATCAAACTCAATGATCATGGCCAATAATCTAGCTTGCCTATCATTTAGATTCGGCTAGTCAAACGAGTATCTCAATCCACTGTGATTACTCATTAATACAAAAATCCCACCAAGAAGATAGTTCATCCACATCTTCAATGAATGAAATGTCGATGCCAACTTAAGATCATGTGTCATAGTTCTACTCATGTTTATTTAGTTCCTTTGGTTTATAGGATACAACTTGTCGTTCTTGCATAAGGACTTCACCAAGTCCTCTTTTACAAGCATCTGTACATACCACAAATTCTTTTTCTATACCTATTATCTTTAACACTGGAGCATGTGCCAAAAAATCCTTAATATTCTCAAAATTGGCCTCACATTCCTCTGTCAATTCATACTTCTTACCTTTCCTTCGCAATGATGTAATAAGATAAGAAATCTTTGAGAATTTCCTGATGAACCTCCTGTAATAAGCTACCAATCTCATGAAGGATCTCACCTCATATACATTTATGGAAGCTCCACTCCATGATAACTCTTACCTTTTCTGGATACACTTTACTGGCCTCCTTGGAGACAACATGTCCCAAGTAATGTATCTCAGTCTGAAAGAAATTGCACTTGCTAAGCTTAACATACAGCTAATTCCATGTCAACAATCTCAACACTACTTCCAAATGATCTACATGCTCTTCCTCATTTTTATAATATCCCAATATGTCATCAATGAACACAATAATAAACTTGTCCAAATAGTGACACAACACAATATTCATCAAACATGTAAAGGTAGATGGAGCATTAGTCAAGACAAATTAAACTACAACAAACTCATAACTCCCATACCTCATCCATAGAGTTGTCTTGTGGATGTCTACCTCTTTAATGCATACCTAATGATATCAAGATCTCAAATTAATCTTCGAGAACACTGATGCTCCCTTCATATGATCAAACAGGTCATTAATCCTCAACAATGGATACCTATTCTTGATGGTCACTTTTTTCTATTGCTTATAGTCAATGCATAGCCTAAGGGTACCATCCTACTTCTTTACAAACAATACCGATGTGCCCCAAGGTGATACACTTAGCCTAATGTATCCATTGTCAAGCATCTCTTTCAGTTGCAACTTTAACTCTACCAACTAAGGTGTGCTCATCTTGTAAGGTTATTTTGATATTAGTACTACCCCTGGTACCAACTTGATCAAAAAGTCTACATCCCTTTGAGGTGGAAACTCTAAAATATCTGCGAGAAAACACATCCTAAAATTGCTATAGAACTGGGTAACTACTCAAATCATTTGCATCCTCAAGTTCCATACATTTGTCACTAGAAATATTCACTCTAAATAACACACCATTTTCTACAACTGCACTTCGCTTTCATAGTTATCACCATCCTAACTAATGTGGCTTTCTTCTTTGCCTCTAAGACTCTTGGTTCCACATTGTCATCCAAGCACTCAATGTCTTTGTCATAAAAATCCACCTTGGTCCTGTGAAGGTATATTCATTCCATACCCAAAAGCATACTATACGATCCCAACATAATACATTAAAGTACATTAAAGTAGACATGCCATTCAACTCAAATGCACAAGTTCTTACCCAATGATTAACTCTTCTCTTTGTACCTGTAGCCAACCGCACTAACCAATATTATGTATGCACTTCTTTATTCAAACCAAACTTATCCACCAAGTCTAAACTAATCATAATTATAATTACAACCAGGGCCAATAAAAATACAAACAACTTGATCACACAACTTATCGTCTATCTCAATGATAGATGATTAATGGTCTACCTTCCTATTATCCATTGCTGCATAGATACGAGGAATGCTCTACACAACATCTCTAACATTTTATGCCTCCTTTGCATTATATATTTGAGGTTTGCCACCCTGATTATGTGGACAATATCCCTTAAGGTGTTCCTTACCGCATGTCCAACACTATAACCATCCAGCACCATCACCTCTATGTTGCAGCTATGACCTATGTCCATGTCTAGCTTCATTGAAATTCTTTTGTCATGCCACATTTTATTTTTCTTATACATTCTAAGGCCTTGTTCTTTTCAAATTCCATTTACCTTTACCTTTATCTTTCCCTTTCCATTCTTATCGAGATTCATTCTTACGCTTTGACTTCTCATAAAAATGGTTCAATTCCCAAATAACTTCCTCAAGTGACCGAGGCTCATCATACTCAATCGGATCTCTAACTGTTAATGGAAATCCACTGATAAATTATTGAAATTTAGCATTCTCATCTTTATTATATGGTACATAGCTTAATACCTCCAGGAACTCAGTTGTGTACTCTTCATCTGTCATAGATCCCATATTTAGTTCAACGAATTCTTTGGCCTTACTACCGTAGCACCTTTTTGACAAGTAATTCTTCCTATAAGGCCTCTTGAACTCATGCCAACTCAAGTCTTCTCTATTGATGTCTTTGACCTGCTTCACATCTTCCCACCATATATCTTCTTTACCTCTCAAGCTAAAGATAGCTACTCTAGCCTTCATGTTATCTGTGTAATTATGCAACTAAAATAACTTCTTCATCCCAAGTAGCCAAGCTTCTGCATATTTTGGCTTCTTCAAATATCCATCAAAAGTAGTTGGCTATGCTTTCTTAAATTCATCTAGAAAGTATCCCCTATAGGTCTTCCTATAAGGATGATAACAATGATGATCATAATTCCTATTAGAACAAGAACTAGAGTAGTACCTGTGTCCATCACCTCTCCTATTGAGAGTATCCAATAACCTGCCATCTCTCATTGTGTCATATATATCCGACCTGTGACCACCATGAGACCTGCTTCCATATGCCCCATTAGTTTTGTCCTCCTATCCATGGCTAATCCCAAGTGGCCCTTGCCACTGCAATTTTGGCAAGCTCTAAAGCAATATTACATTATCCTTCACTTATTTCTCTTATGGCTACATGATTTTCTCATTGTCTTCTTTACAAATCCGTATTTCTTCCTTAAATTTTCTCAATGTGTCTTCTAAATCAAAAGTCTAGTGCCCAACACCATGCCGTTCATTTGATTCATAGGGAGAATCTTTGTAGTCTACCATCTTGCTAGTCATTTTGATCTCTTTCCTACAAGGCATACTATGTCAGCTAAACCAAATCGACCAATCAAATCAATGTAATACTTGTACAAAAATAATCCTAACAACATATAGACATATAATAAATAATTGCATCAACACATAAACATCACTACAGCTAGAGTCTTGTCATCAATGCATGACCATATCAACCACACACCATGATCTCATGTATGGAAATAATAACCATACCAATGTACACTAATAATATCAAGCATAAAAAACTTGTAACCAATCATACACTAATGAAGACACATTCCACGACAACAACCTCACTTTCAGTTAGCAACATCACTAGAATCATGACTATCACCACACATATTCACAACAACCATATAGACCACAAGGATGAGTAACACATGTGCAACCGACATGAATGAATAACTAACACACACCTCCCATCAAGTCCAAGGGGTGAACCATGCTCTTATACCACTCGGTAACACCCTCATCCAACATCTACCCAAGTAACTCACCAACCCGGTTAAATATATGATGAGAGGCCACTATAATGGCATTCAACCTCCTAGAGGACCTTAAGGAAGTGGAATCGATGGAAACCCACAACACAAACCTTGTATACCTACTATAAGACTCCCAAAAACCTTGCCATTCATCCCCATGAGCAATCCATGGGTCCCACTGAGTTTTTATACCATCAAACCCCTAGAGACTCCCTTGACATGGACATGGGTGCATTCGAGAGGATCAAGTCACTCTCGCATCAAGGCATTTCTATGTCTGGGCAATTTTATCCTCAGTCCTATGCCTATGACTATGTGATTTGTGCCACTTTTTTAGGCCCAAAGCCCAGGTCACTGCTTAGAACTCAATGACACTTTCAGAACTAAATGATAACAATAAAATAATGATATAAATGCAACTACTTGAATAAGGGCTTGACTAGAACCTACTAGCCATAATATACATATCATCAAGCATGTCACAAATATGTAATCTATAGGTTTAAACAAAAGATTTAAGAATAGGGGACTCATACATATCCGAGAATCACTAAGAATAATTTATCCCTTATATCATTAGATGCATTATAAACTATTAGGTCGTAGATACATTGTTCATTAATTTACAAATAAAAACATTAGGAGATCGATACATTATCATTGTCATAATGGATGCTTATAACCAACATAATAACAACATAAATGTCAAGGATACATAAGCCATAAAATTCACATATGAATGAGTACATTTACACATAAGATACCAAGGAAATAACCTCTTATTCATGAATGGAAAATCCAACCTGGTATGGAACTATCATGTTCCAATCAACCATAGATTGGTTGAGCCAAATATCTCTTCAGTGGATCATGCCCATGCCATATTCCAAGCATGATTATGGGACTCAAACTAAAACAACCAATGAGGGAATCCTAATGCTAAGCCCACTCACCATCATCAATAGAAAGAAAGCTTTATAGCAATACACACTAACTCACTAGGCTAAAATAATAAACACGTAATAGCAAGATTTAGCATGATGTCCACTAGACCACTAGGCCTCAACAAACATGGATGCCACTAGATTTCTCAACATACACCATGAGGAATTTCATGTGTCCTATTCTCTAGCCTTTGGCACAATCCACACCAGATGACTAGGCCCTAACTAAGACTCCACTCTTCAAGATTTACTGTATATCCCATCCAGGGATTACTAGGCATGCTGGAAACCACCCACCTCTAGGCTTCACCATATATCTCACCATTCACCGGTCGAGGATTCCTAGGACTAGCAAGGAAGCACAAAATTCATCTTTACCGCAACCCATAGTTCGATTCAGGGGTTACAAGGCCATGTTTTATTTTATTCAGAGACCCACCTCACTTAGCTTCAAATCCATCTAGCAATCCTCCTCAAACAAAACATGAGAACCTTGTCACACCATAGATATCCATAAATGGAAAGTCTAGGCTAAAAACACTGTCACGCCTAGCAAAACCCATGTCATGACAACAAAGAAACATGCAATACCATTCATGAAAAATCTAGAAAGAAAATCACACATGCAAATCGATATCTGTAAATAATCCTATGATAATTGCTTGATTCTTGTCTTCCTTTCTTTCTCCTCCTTCCTCTTCCCTTCTTTTCCTTTCTTGATTGAATGCCAAAGTGTTCCAAGAAAATTCTAACTGTCCAAGAGTGAGAGAGAGAGAGCTCAAAAACCTGATCCTCATGAGAATTTTTATTAGTGAGGCCTTTATTTTCTTAATTTTACATTATTTTCCTTCATTTACCTCCTCACTTGCAACATGTGATCTTTCACCTTCCTTTTCTCCTAATTTCCATTATTTTCAGAAATAAAATTCCAATTAATGCCACTTTGACATTCCAAATTCCATAGCCATTACCTTTTCCAATTTCCATAGCCATAATAAACCAATTTACACCCACACTAGGATGTCGTTCTCAACATTCCGCTTTGGGATAAGTGTTCCATCAACCATGTTTATTAATTTTCCTTTATTACCTTTTCTTACATGGAATTTTTAGTAGTGTTGTTACAGGAGAGTTCAATTTTTTTTTTTTTAATCTTATGTCGAGTTCTCTCTTGGGAGATAGGAATTTAGGCTCCTAGACAACTCACATGTATGCCTATAGTAATTATTTTAGAAGTGTCCCTTCATAGGTGTTTTCTCTCATAAGAATCTTATATCTCTCAAATTGTAGAGGTTAAAAATCCATTTATTTTCCTTTCCATCTCTTCAAAGTCTTTTGACTGACCCATCTCCCATAGGAAACTCCTCCCACTCCTTATCGTACCATGGAGTGTTGTGACTACTACTAAATATGAAGCTATGAAATTTATCAAGTGTTGCGTTTTTGCAACAGAACTCCTAGTCTATGAAACACTCATTGGAACTAGCCACTTCATGATGCCATCCATCTTTTGTGATCTACCTTAAATTTCTTTCCACCAATATACATAGCCTAAATGCACCAAATAATGCTATGCAACTCACACTTCTTACTATTTTCCCAAAAGTGGTGATTTTCGTATAGAACTCACATCAAGTATGAGATGTGTTGCTCCCAAGTAGCATTCTATACTAGAATATCATCCAAATAAACAATAATAATAAAATTTAGATATGAATGCATTATATCATTCACTAATTTCATGAATATAGTCAGTGCAGTGCAGAGATAAAATGGCATGAATAACCACAAATGCTAACCTTATTTGGTTTTGAAAGTCGTCTTTCAGGGGTCTGCTTCTTTGACATGGACCTGGTCATGTGCTAACTTTAAATCCATCTTGGTAAAATATTTTTATTTCTACAATTGTTTCAATAAGTCATCAATCCTATTTTTATGACCTAAAAGTTTCTCATGTAAATACATTGGTGATTTCAAGAACGTCTCAAAAATTCAAGTAAATTTAAGGTTCCTAAATGCTATTAATCAACTTCCCAAATAGATTACACATATTACACAAATTACATTACACATATTACACAAATTCGTAGAAAATTATAGTTCAAAAATTAGTAACACAATAAGCCATGATTATTTATGTCATGATTTAATTACACATATTACATTTCTGGACCCTGAGCTCTTGACACTTGAATAGATTATAGTGGTGCCAAAATGACTTCTCATGTATCCTCCAAGCATGAGAAGCCCACATAAGGATGAACACTCACTAATGTACCAATTTTGGGACAACCATGATATCGACTTATAAATTCCATAACAATTGGAACATTTTGGATAGGAAGAGGACCACAAATGGCAAAATGTTTACTCAATTCTATCATCCCTTTTGAAATTTTGGACCTCCACCATTTGTGATATATAAACCTCATATGAGAGAAACCACCTATGAAGAGAGAAGATGAGGACCCTCCTATAAGAGATACAAAGGGCTCCCCAATCCAATTTATTATAATGTGTCTCTAGGACATATCTTATTTTCTTCTTTCATTATCAATAAATACTTCTTTGTATTTTACACCTATTTGTTTCTTTCTTTAGTTCAATTTGTCATTCATTCATGGTTGAATTTTTATTTTTTCTATTATTTTGCTTGATTTAATTTCTAGTAGGTCTTAATCACTTGTATAGTTAACAACAACTTGCAATATAATATACTTCGATACTCCATTTGAATGAAAACCACATAGAACCAGGGTAGGGGTTAATTATTCTTTAGCATAACATTGTTTAACACCCTATAATCGATACACATTCATCATGTTGAATCCATGTTTTATGCAATCCTAATGGGTGACCTGCATGGTTACGTACTTGGTCGAACAACACCCTGCTCTAGAAAATATTTTTTCACCTCACTTCCATCTAGAATAGAGTACTGGTAAAAGCTCATGTTTGGGAATGGATTGATATATTTCATTTGCAGAGTTGAAGAAGTTTGTCTCAACAACACCTATGCCGCATGGACCACATGGGAGTCTTCCATTCCATACATCTTCAAACATGTCAGATATGCCTATATGGGTGGTTCTAGGATAGGAAGAGGATAAGAAACCTTATGCAATTTATTATATCAACAAAAGCCTAAAACTCGTAGAATTAAACTACACTATGAGAGAAAAATAATTTCTAGATGTTGTCTTATTATATAACAAGCTATCCAATTCTCTTCTATACTGATAATTCTGTTATTCGATATTTATCCAATAAACCTGTTACCAGTGGCAGAGTAACTTGTTGGTTACTATTGTTACATGAATTTGACATCACTATAAAGGAATTACTAGGAAAGGAGAACCATGTTGAATAACTCCTACCAAGAATTCCCATACAATCGATTCTTCACTAGCAGAATATTTATTCATAGATGTAAAACATTTGTTTGTCGTGTCTATCAAAACACCTTTGTACACTAATGTTGCAAAATATTTGGCGGTTGGAAAACTGGCATCGCATCTATCACCCTAGAAAAAGAAGCAAATTATTTAGCACAGTGCTCGATTCTGATGCATAGATGATTATCTCTTCCATACAAGGGAAAATATCCAAGTTTTTAGATGCATTAGAGAGGATGATATCTATGATATCCTCAAACCTTGCCATAATGAACCCTATGGAGGATAATGTTTCGACTGCAGGACTAGCCATAAAGTATTAAATATGGGTTATTTTTGGCCTACGATATTCAAAGACACAAAGAAATACATCCAAAGCTATGATATCAATCAAAGGATGGGTCATTCAAATTATGTCGATGAAATGCTTCTCTAGCCACAACTTATATTGAAACCGCTGGTGAGATGGGTGATGGACTTTGTAGGTCCCATTTGTCTGCCTCCAAACAAAAATCATATATTCTAGTTTGCATGAACTATCTAGCAAACAAGATCCATAAAGTACGTAGTCATCAACTTCCTATTTGAATTATTTTTGCAATATGGCTTACCATAAGAGCTTGTAACTAATAGAGGATCACAATTTATGACCCATAAAATCTCCGCCACTTTGAAAAAGTATTATGTCAAGATTAGAATTACTTCCCCTTACCATCCACAAGAAAATGGTCAAGTGGAAAGCACAAATAAAGTCTTGGAAGGGATCGTAACTCAAACAATATGCAAAAGTCGTTGAGACTAGGCCTCTAAACTCTCTAAAGCCTTTTGAACTTATCTAACAACATAATGCAATACTAATAGTTTTTCACCTTGAATTTAAGGTTAAGACTCTTAGAACTACTCAGGAATTTAGCCTGGACCTCTCATAAGCACAAAAATAGCACCTACAACAAATCAATGAAATGGATGCAATGCACCTTGCCACTCTCCAATGAATAACTATATTTCAACAACAAATAACTAAGTGGAATGATCATTTGATTAAAAATAACACCTTTCAGAAGGGGGATTCAACGTTGTTATATGATTCCATATTCCAACAATTTCGACGTAAGCTTCAAATGAGATGGTTGGGTCCTTACAAAGTTAGCAAAGTTTATGATAATTGTATAGTATCCATTACTACGATTAATGACTCTGGAATTAATTTCCTCCTAAATGGTCACTGACTTCATTTGTACCACCAACCACTTATAAGAGAGTCCTTCCCTCGTGAAATTGATAATGATGCAAATTTGTAGGTTGTAGTCGATTGATGGAATATCCCCACCACCATGATCAAGTGAAATTTATTGTTAAAGACCCTTATTTCAATGTACATAATGTAAATATTGTTTATTTTCTTAACCTGTGTATATTTTATTTATTTTTAAAAAACATCGCGAATATTTTTTTATAAAAATGTTTCTTCTATGATGATTACTGCAATTACTATGTCTAGGCCATAATTTTGTTTCTTTAGTTGTTGTTTCCTTAGTCATAACACTATTATCACAATTTTTGTTTCCTTAGTCACAACACCATTATCAACATTGTCGTTTCCTTAGTCACAACACCATTATAACAATTGTTATTTCCTTAGTTACAACACCATTATCATAGTTGTTGTTTCCTAAGTCTGAACATCATTATGATAGTTGATGTTTCCTTAGTCACAAAATTTTTATCACAATTTCTATTTCCTTAGTCACAAAATTATTATCACAGTTGTTTTTTACTTACTCACAACATTGTTATTAAAATCAGTATTTTCTTAGCTACAACTCTCATTTCCTTAGACGTGATTATTTTTTCCCTGGATGTGGTTATTGTTGATGATTTTTTTTCCAATGTATTTGATTTTATTAAAATCGTTATCACAGTTGTTGTTTCCTTAGCTACAACTCTCATTTCCTTAGACGTGATTATTTTTTCCCTGGATGTGGTTATTTTTGATGATTTTTTTGCCAATGTATTTGATTTTTTTATGGGATAAGGAACACTTCAATCCATTTTTCAATATGATGGTTGGATAACTATTTTTTTTAATGTTTATCAAATGAGAACTTACTTTTAAAAGAAGAGCCTGTAAAAATAATTTTATTATATGGATTTTTCAATCTCCTAAAATCCTTAATTCCCCAATTTTGTAGAAATTCATAAAATTACTCATTTATAAATTTCTTCTATCACAACTTTAGGAGCCATCTCCCACTCCATTTTTTTGTTTGTAAAATAATTCTATGGTTCTTTTGAATAAATTAATTTTTGGGAACAAGATTAGACAGCTAAAAAGTATTTATTATAAAACTTTTTAAGACATCCTTAGCTCTTAAGGAGTTGATGTGATACGCCATATGTTGATTAAAATTTTATGATTAACAAAAATAATTGTAGAAAAATAATAAAAATAAAAGGTCGATGGACGATAGGATGTCTCATCACGAGCGGCCCTACCATGATCATAAGACCTAGTGCAGTGAAATTACCACTTCTAGTCACCAAGCAAGGGTAATGGCCTCGGGTCTTAAGGCCATAGGACAAGATGTCTCATCATGAGCCAACTTGTTCACTTTATTCATTCCCATGAATGGCATTATTATTAAATGGTTACCACACCAGAATAATGGCCTTCTGTAGAAAATTAACAAAATTGAAATAAACTTATAAGCTATGAATTTATTTCTAATAGATGTGATATTGGCATCTCAAAGGTTTAAAATGAAACCCTATAAAGGCTATGGCTTCCTATTGGTAGTAGTGGACATGCCTATGGTTTTAAATCTAATTTAAATAGTACAGTCTAGCTAGCCATCTTATCTCTCTAAAATCAATAATCAACAAAGGAAAATCATTAGATTTGTCAAAACATGCTATGGAAGACGGTTAAAAAATCTCCTATAAAATTATGTTTTTGATTGTTAGTGAGAACTAATAATAATTCTACAGATTGGGGATAAATACTATGGGATGGAAGCAATATTTTTTAATCATCCTTCTTTATTAACTCCTATTTTTTTTCTCTATGTGATACTCCATAATCGAACATAAATCCAACCTTTAATTATTTCTAAATCTCCCCATGCTTTTACTCATACTGAAATTAGTGTTTTGGCTATAGTGATGATTTTTGTCATTATTGCACTTAATGATTGATGATCAAACAAATGATTGCTTGGCATGTTACAATCAATTCTCGTCCACTGCCACTATTTTGATGGTTGTTCTCCATTCATAATCATTATGGATTTATCCTCTAATTATGACAAAATCCTGGAAACTCATCAAAATTGATTAACAACCATCGATTTCCCTTAAGTTTTATTGGGCGGCAAGAAGGTGTCGTTGCATGTTATTTTTTCCTAATTCCCAAGAAGGCGTCATTGAATGTCATGTTCATTGAATTTCCAAGAAGGTGTTGTTGCATGTTATTTTCCTTCAACTTCCATATTCTCTACAATATTGCTACCTCTGAGCTCCATTGTTTCTATTTTCAAATCATTCATTGTTAAAAAGATAAGATGGGAGTCCATTTAATATGCCATTAACCAACTCAACTGTAGGAAATGAATGAGGCACGTAATATTCTAAATCAGGTAGGATGGCTATATTATTTTGGATGATTTTAAGGATTTGATAATGAATTTGCACTCAAATTCATGCATAATTTGAATGGAGGAGTAACAATATTAAGGAATGTGTAGATATAGGTAACCGAAGAAATAATATTAGAGGTAATAGGCCTCTCACCTAGAACAAATAAATTCAAGTAGGAAGAGCAAGATATATAGTTGGCTGAGATATTAGAAGGATTGGAAAATCTATTGGAAACAATAGGCTTAGGCGAGCCAATTTCCATTACAATGGAAGAGCCTATAGCTCATTTAGGAAGACCCCTTAATCCTAATCAAAATTCCTTGCTTAATTTAGCAACTACAACTCCTTCTGTTGGATCATTAACCACCATTATTATAGCACCTTCTAATGATTTTGAATTTATTTCTACTCAAGAAAATTATGTGGATTTTGTTTCCACTGTATTATAAGCCTTTTCTCTAGAAGATATGGTTCCACAATTTCCTCCAGAATACCTGATTGATGCAAACCTAGAACTTAATGCTACTCCATTAAGTGGACATTGTATTGACCCTCACGTTTACGATTTCTAAGAACATGTGATTGATAGAGTGCCAATGAAAGTTGGTATCTCACCCATCAACTCTCTAATGGTTGATTCTTCCCAAAAGACTAATATTAAGGATTATGAAGTAACAATATCTTTTTCCCATCTTATTTCTTCAATAATCTTGGTGAGAGACTTTACTTAAAGAACTAGAGGTACCAAAGCCATGAAGGATAAAGTGAAAGGAAACCTTCTGAATGAAGTTATTTTACTAATGTTGTAGCGTTTTCTTCTCAAAGACGTACGAAAAGAACGCACTTAAATTTTTGGATGACAAACAAATCTCAACAATATAAATGGATGCTAAACATTGTATATCTGCAATAACTGATAGAAACAAAACCTACCAAAGTTTGGATCTATGCCACAATCATAGTTAAACAACAAAAATAAAGGGTAATAACTCTAATTGTAAAATGGAAACCAGATACACAAAGAATAGCTTTATTATAACACTTGTGAAGGGAACAAATAAATGTTAGTAGTCCCCCTCTATGGGATGGGTTCTTGGCTATCCTCAGACATATTCAACTTGTGGTGATTATCTCTCCTCTATAATGTGTAAACACAACAAAAATATGGTGTACGATAATGAGAATAATCAGAGTTACAATAGTGAGTACAACAATGAAAATAATAAAAAGTGAATAATGAATGGAAAACCCTTCTGTTTATAACAAAATATTGAGTTATCCTCAAATAATAAGCAATAATAAAATATTATTGATCTCATTCTTGGAATCCACCTGGAATATTTTATTATATTTGGTTAGGAGGGAAAAGGTATTTTAACTTTTATTTAGAAATAATAAATAAATCAATGATTTATTTATCATCTTAAGAAATTAGTTAAGGAATAATAAGGAAATAAGGTTTTATTAATTATTCCTAAGGGATTTAGTCAAATTTCACAAAGAATAATAATTTTTATTGATTAATTAATTATTCTTATAGAAAAATTAGATAATTAATGATTTATCTATTTATTTTTCATGATTGAGTCAAATATGACAAGGAATAATAATTCAAAACTGATTTAATTAATTATTCCTATAAGAAAATCAAATAAATGGGTATTTATTTAATTATTCTTTGTTAGTTTAACTATAAATTACTTAACAAAGGTGGTTTATTAAGTAATTTCTCACAATGAGAGCAATTTTACTATGGTAAAATTGGCTTTACATGGTGTACTTTGATCCAACTAGTAAATTAGGCTAGATGATCAATTTTTTGGTGATAAGAAATTTCCCTCGAACCTATGAGTGTTAGGAGGAAAATGTATGGCCAAAGTACATTGTAAAGACACAATCACAAGAAAACATAGGGGAGTTGGAGAGAGAAAGAGAGAGACCAATAAAGTTGAATTGAAAGAGAATAGGGACATAGCGGGCAAGACTAATGCAAGTCTCCTTTTATGTTGTTGTACAGGACCTCAATGAGGCGGGGGAGTAATATCCATACCCGCTAAGACAACTTAGTACAAAAATAATGGTTCACCTAGAAATATAAAATTGAAAAATGAAGTACATGATGAATGGTACATGACATGCTAGCATAACAGAGCCATAAAATAATACGCTATGCCTCATATACACAATGCACTTGGAAAGATATGAGCTAGGACTAAATACAATGATATCTGAGTACATGAGATAGGTAGGAAGTGAACCCATCAAATCCGCGAAATTGCATCTGAGGTTTTAGCATAGTAGGAATGCATCCAGGCATGTTGGGGGCTACCTGAAGTTCACCCCCCTCACGATGTCTGAAATATCTCACACACACACGCAAGAATCACATGTATAATCTACTACACAATGGGACCATCAAGTGTATTAATCACACACATGAACCGACCATGTCAAACGTAAATAATGATACCCTTTACTCGATTTGAGGTGCCAAGTAAGGATGGAAGATAGAACCAAGATACACGGCCCTCTAGGTCGTTATTCTAGAATAAATGATCTGATGTCGACCAAATAGGGCCCATGATAGGTGAGGCAATAAGCATCCTCAACTAAGCCAAGAGGGACAACAGTAATGTGACTGATGGCCTGATACCAGGGATAATGGAAAACATTGGACTAAGGGACAAACAGAGGACTTCTCTTTTTAGAGCATAAAGTGCATGGCTAACCTGGCAGTGACTGGCTCAACTCCTAAGGGGATGGGGACAATATGACTAGAGGCCAAAATGAGTAAAAGAGGATGAATGGCATGCAAATATGTATAGAATACTATGACATGATATCGTGGGACATGAGACAGACTCGGCGGATGCAAGGGTGATTCATCATAGATGCTCTGAACAAGAGTAACTCGATGATGTTGCCACACAGAATAGGCCTGATGGGGACCATCAAAACATCATAAATGATGGTTACTCACGACGAGGATTGAAAAATGGTACGACAAGTATTAAGAGGGGGTGGACATGAAAGTAAAAGTCTCACTTTATGACGAAATTTGATTTTGAGACACAACGAGGTGACCCTTATTGGAAAAAAGGCTTCCTGGTGGAGTGTCAAATCATCAAAAACTGAGGAGGACCCATTATACAACTTGATGAGAGCTCTCCAGTGATGCTAACAGTGTTGGCATTATGGCTAAAGTGTTGTCCTTGATGGCAACCCATTCAGGTGATAGATCACAGTACTTCAAATCAGCAGCAGAGATTGATGATCAGCTATCAAATATTGAAGAAAATAAGGGGTACGCAGGTACACCTTACATAAGGTGCGTACACGTAGGTCGATGTTACATAAAGTGCGTACATACCCACAGTTATCCCGTTCAGGAGGTGTGCACCCCCAGTGCACACATTTCAAGGCAAAGAAAAGCACACGTGGGTTTTCTTATGTTTTACACTTGGTTTTTAGCCGACATTTTTGTGTTATTATGGTGTCGGCCCATGGTATTAATCCATGATTTAAGGAAGAGCTTTACTATATAAAGAAAAGGAGATCATTTGGCTTAAGGATGTTTTTGGTTGAATATCTTATGAGGGCGAGATCTGGTCTAGATCTAAATAAGGAAAATCTACTGATGGACTAAGATCTCTTTGGCGCATGTTCAGATTTGTAGATCTGACTGTCTGGGTTCTTTCTGAAGTCTTGAAATCATCTATGCCCAAAGGTACGCAGGTACAGGGAGAGAAAAGTGCGTACATACGCAGGAACGAAGCGTTTCAGGTGCGCCCGTACACAGGCATAGAAGGGTTTCAGGTGCGCCGGTACGCAGGTACAGAAGGGTTGCAGGTGCACCCGTACACAGGCACAAAAGGGTCTCAGGTGCACTGGTACGCACGTACAGAAGGGTTGCAGATGCGCCTGTACGTAGGCACAGAAGGGTTTCAGGTGCGGAGGACCGCAGGCAGTTCAATGGACTCAGAGCGAGGTACACAGGCTAGCAGTTGAGCAGGATGCGTACGTAAGCAGGCGAGCAATTGAGCAGGGTGCGTACTGTAAGCAGGCAAGCGGTTGAGCAGGGTGAGTAAAGTAAGCAGGCAAGCAGTTGAGCAGGGTGCTTACGTAAGCAGGCGAGCAGTTGAGCAGGGTGCTTACTTCTATTAAAATCTTTGTTTATCATTGTTGTGTTTTGGGTTTGGTCCTATTATTGTTGATTTGGTTACTACAGTTGACTGGGTGATTCTCTTATACTTCATGATCATTTGATGCTTATGGATCCAGTTTGAAAATTTATGAAAAGTGGTCCTTGTAAGAAAAGAAGTAGGGGGTTGTAGCTCCCTTCCAGGAGAAACTGGAAAATGAGAGAGAGTTGTAGCTCTCTGCAGGTTGCAGCCTGCGTACTGGTAAAGGGCTGCAACAGTACAAAACCATTGTAAAAGGAGTTTCTAATTTGAAAGAAGATAGAGAAATATTGCAACAGGTGGTTTTCACCCACATTGGGTTTCCACCTTACATCTTGTCTTCTTTGGTGTGACTATCTGTTTTCTTTGTTCATGCTCATTATTTTATGGTACTGACATCCAAAACTAATTCAAAGAACAAATAAGGAAGGTTTATTAAAAGAATTAGATAATACTGATTCACCCCCCCTCTCAGTATTATTTTCAACAATTGGTATCAGAGCAGGTCCTTCTAAAGAAGCTTGATCGCTTGAAGGAAGATCTTTCATCATGAGCAACTACGAGAGGGACGCATCTATCAGGCCACCGGTTTTTGATGGACAAACTTCAATTATTGGAAGGTAAGAGTTACTGCCTATCTTCAATCTCTTGGTACAGAAGTTTGGAACATCGTAGAGACAGGCTATGCTTTTTCTTCAACTACTCCTACAGATGCAGACGAGAAGAAGAAGTATGAAACAAATGCAAAAGCAGTTAGTACCCTATTAGGATGTATATCCCAATCGGAATTCATGAAGGTAATGCACTATAAAT
>APFE031258650.1:0-20715 GCA_000404065.3 Pinus taeda
AAGAATGTTTGCTATTTAATTTTTGTTGTACATGATGATGAAAAGTAATTTGTTTTTCTAAGTTGATATAATTTATGCATAATTTATAATTGTTTACTATACATTTTATGGTAAAGTTAAATAAAAGTAAGGTTTAGAAGAGATAGATTTTTACAAACAATTATGAAAAAAAAATGCTTAACTTTTTTAATTTTGGAAAAAATCCAATACTTTGCTGGGGGATAATTAGTCAATGCATATTTCTCGAGAGGATAATTATTTTTACAGTAGAAAATGAGCTTGGTGAAGAGTAAAGTGTACATAAAATTAATCAATGAATATTAATTAATTAATTAATTAAGTAAGTAATTAATTATGGCATGAACAATCGTTAAAGCAAATCTAAAGTTTTGAATATTGTTTGGAAATTGATCAATTCATGTGTTATAATATCCAAAAAGGTGGATAACTTTGATTACTTCATCTCCTTTTCAATGCAAATGTTTTTTTACAATTATTTGAAATTAAAATGCTTATTGAAGTGTGTTTGTTATTTAGTTATTGTTAAAAGGTGATAACTAAAAGTAACTTATTTTCATATGTTGACCTGATTTTTGCATCATTTATAGCTAATTTTTAGGCATTTTATGATAAAGTTAAATAGAATCAAGATTTTAAAAAGTTAATTTTTTAATAAACAATTATTTTTAAAAAATGGAGAGTTGATTGTATATATATATGCACAAAATTTGAGAAAATGTTTGCACCTCCACAAATTTGATCCCTCATAAATTTTTCTAGCTCAGGAGTTAAGATGAATCTATTTTTCTAGCTCAGGAGTTAAGATGGATCTATGAGGGATAAAATTTGTGGAGGTGCAAACCTTTCCTCAAGTTTTGCACTTAGAAAAGAGGTTTGCACCTTAACTTATTTAAGATCAATCTACAGGTTGCACCAAGGTGCTCTCCACTTTGGTATGGAAAAGATATTACAGTGTCATGTCCTTGTTCTTTAAACATTTTATTTGGTAAAAATTTATATAAAAAAAAAAATAAAATATAAATAAAATTAAAAAAATGAGGTAAAATAATTATTTTAAGGTTGGTGGTTTTTAAATTTCACATTTTGACAATACTTGGTTTTTTCTATCGTATATATATATATAATATATATATATATATAATATAATAATATAACCAATTTTAGATTTATTTTAATTTTAGTTTAATATTTTGGGGGAGAGAAAAATTAAATTATTGAGCTCAAAAATTATTTAGAATGAATTTTTTTAATCTCTCTCCACTTAATAAATTCAAAATAAAAAAAAATATAAAATAATAAATAATAAAAATATGATTTATTTTAATTTAAGAAATTAAAAACATGATGTATTGATATCAATAAAAATGGCATATAAAACATTCCATTAGAGTTTCAAACGACTATTTATGACCTGGAAAATCGTTCTCATTACCTAACTTTAGTTAAAAGGTGAACTTCAAGACTCTTCTAAAAGAAATTTTCATGAAATTTAATGCTCGTGGGTTCGTGCATTTTGGATACTAATTGCCAACTTAATGGGAGAGGTTCCTTTCTCGTTATTATTTCCTTACTAGGTTAGTCACCTTTTCCTTTAGAGTTGGCAATGATTATGTTGTGTTTATATTTTGTACGAGAAAACAAAGTTGACATTGCATGTTGCAATATTGTTTTAAGGGCGAGATATGATTTATGTGTTTATGAAGTGAAGAATAATTTAAGTAGGATGCATATTATGTAATGTGAATTTGGTTTATAAGGTTATTTATTATTAAATTAATTTAATGATATAAGTTAAATGGTTGATGAGTGTTGATAAATTTAGGAGATTGATATAAGTAAGAAAAATAGTTGTGGGAATAGGATTGGGAAAAATTCAAATTTTAGGGTTGGAAGTTAGTTATTAGGCTAAAAACTATTTTAATAATGCAAATAATCACAAATCTTTATTTAAAAAATGCAAGTAACTTAATAAATTTAATCACAATTTTTCATTAAATAGTGATGATGAAGAATGTGGAGGATTTTATCTACAAACAATGTGTGGACCACAGTGGTTCATAGGAAGTATATTTTTGAAACACATTTGAGGAATGGGTAAGGTCTCCTATCAAATAAAGAACAAATGCCTCAATTATTTGGAAATTTGTCTTATCACCTTTTTGTGTGATTGAAGAAGGCCTCTCTTGAAAGGTGGGAAATGGGGAAAAATTGAGGATATGTGTGGACCTTCGAGTGGGATGCGGAGAAAACTACATGTCCCACCAAATCTAGTGAATATTCTCAACAAGAATGGAAGGTACATTCTAAACTAAGTGGCAGATAACACATGAGCAACAATATGGGAACAATTATGGTCCTCTGTAAATTAGTTAAATATTCTAGCAAAATTAGAGGGGGATTGGGACAACTATATATCAACCCTTAACCTTTTTCATGCTTGACTCAAGGACATAGAAGAATATTTGAGTTGGTTTTTCTCTCCAATTGAGGATTACACACCCAAATTGGGTTATAAACCCTTAATCAATGTTAGAAAACTGTGACTACATGTGTGGTGGTGGAAAATATTACGGAAATTAAAGTACCCCACAAAGCTCAAGTGTTTATGTGATGCCTCATTGAAAACAAAGTCACCACTTGGGATAATGTTTGCAAGCATCATAAGGAAGGACCTAGCTACACCCTCTATGCAAAAATGTGGAGGAAACTATTGGCCACCTATTTTGTTATGCCCTTTCACAAAGGAAATTTCAGTTGACTGCGAGAGGACTCTGGCCTTAGGAATTGATTGGTAAGGGGAGAATTTATTGGAAGCATGGAGTAGCTGGTGGCATAAGCCAATTTCAAAACATTACAAAAATATCACCCTTTTAATTTGTTGGGGGTTTGGATTGCTAGGAATAAGACAAATTTTCACAACAAAATTTCCTCTATAGGTATAGTTGTTGCTCAAATACTTTCCATTGTCTCCCTTCTTCTGATGAGGACTCTACTCTTCATTGTTTAATCACGCTTGAATAGATAAACTCCACTCTTTCGTGGGAATACTTTAGTGGTACATCTCTTTCTATGGTCATTGTGGTGGTGGTAGGGGGGGGAGGGGGGCGGGGTGTTGTACTCTTCCTTAATGAAACACCACTCCTTTAAAATTCAACATGGGCTTGGGTAAACGCATAAACAATTACTCATAATTGTTTGTACTCAACCTCTTTCTTTTGTTTTCACTTGCAAAATAATGTCAGTCCATTCAGATCTTTGGAGATTTTATGCTTGTTATTAATTGGTTCAAGGAGACGTAAAACTACTACTAACAATAAATGTTGTTTATATTAGAAGACATTTTTCATATTAAAAGGTATTCTGAGTATATATCTTGTTGTCACATTTACATGGAAGACAACATAGTTGCAAATGCACTATCTAAGGAAGGTGTTGCATAGGTTTTGCAGAATTGAAAATTCATGAATAGCTAGGCATAAGACAATTGGAATATTTTCGTAGGACTTTCATAGAAGGGGCCCATGGCATGCATCAATAGGAATAATCTATTGGATTTATTCGATTTTTTATTCTTTTCGGACACATTATATTTGTATATGATCATAACTGCATCCTTAGATGAGCTGTGAACTTTTTATGTGCATAAATTTATGTTGCTAGAAGTTTTATGTTATGAATTCTATTTATGAGAAATCTATTCAATGCAATTTTGGCTGGGAATGGTATTTCCGATTACAATTAGAAGATTATCTATCAGAATGCATAGAAATGCATCAAAAAAATGTGATGGATTCATTATGTTAATGAAGAAATATTATTATTATTAATTTATTTTTATTTTTTTCTGAAGAAAAGAAGTGATGATGAAGAATATTCTCTTTTATTAAATCCTGGACATAAGTGTAATATTTGAAATAAATAAAATATGGAATTTGGCACCTCTTTCCAATATACACACATATCAATGTAATAAGGTCCATTAACAAGTTGGTATTAAATAAATATGTAATATAGCCTCATTAAACAAGGTTTAATGGGTGCTTAACATTTTGTTAGAGTAAGGGTTTTCTAGCTAGCTATATACAAGGACAAGTCCTCTTTCTACCTCATGTATTGGAATATTAGTTTATATGATCCCAACTCATTAGGAAGTTACCCCTCAAGGTCCAAGTGAACATGAGTTAATGCTTCTCTAAAATGATTATTGTATGTAGTACCCTACCTTGCCGATTTTAATATTGAATAAAATATTTTTTATGAAATTAAATATATTATTTCTGATTGAATCTTAAATGTGAATGGTCATAAAATGTCATAACGGAGCTCTTTCTTAGGAAAATAGGGAAGAATTTCTTATTCTCCCTTATCTTTTCTTTTATACATCCTTATTTTCAAGAGGAAAAATAGGTATGTGACGTTAGATCCAATTCTGAAGCGTTTTGAGTAGAATCCAAAAAAATAAAATTGCATATCAAAATTCTTACGAAAACAATACGTGATTAAAAAAAATAGAACATTTAAATTGAAGGTTGAACATAGGAGATATTATAGTTTGAAAATTAAATTTTTGGAGATATTTTTAGTGGTGGTTATGAGTGGCAAAAAAAAAACTTAAAAAAAAACCCACATTGCAGCCACACCAATTCCATTACATGTGAAGTGGTAGTCACATTTTAGAGTTGGGGTTGTAATAGAGATACAAAGAAGTATCATAGAAGTTAAATACATGTTTAATGTTGGGGACTCAAAACCCTTACAAGAAATATTGCATCATGATTATCTCTCTACATATGAATTATATCGCAATATGATTAGTACAATGAGAAGAAGAATGGTTGTGACATTTAAAAATTGAGACAATCATAGGAAATTAATGAAGTGTTGTAGAACCTAACCCCGTTTAAGCTTTGGGTCTCAATTAAGGGAAATTCTTGTAGTGATATTTTCTCATTATTTAAGTCCAATTTCAATAAGATCAATGTCACTAAAAGAAAAGTGGTTATATCATCTATATATATATATATATATAAGGAATATCATACTAAAAGAGTTATAAAAAATTAGTAATAAGTATACAAAAAGTTCCAATATAGGGTTTCATGTAAAATTAGCAACTCTCATGAGTCACATAAGAGAATTTGTAGATATTTATAGTTTACATTCTAGTAGTATATAAACTACTTGATAAAAGCACCTATTATTATAACAAATCAAAAACAAATATTATTGGAACACATAATGGTTAATGACATTCTCTTAACCTACATTGAAGAGAAAGGAAGCATTATGATAACCTTCAATGTCCTCTTTCATCTAGCGAAATTTCTCCTCATTTTTGAAGTTAACCTAAGATGAGTTGATTGACATCCTATGCTTTGAGGAAATGGGGGAAGAGAGAGAGAGAAACATTTTGTAAAGACTAACAACTATATTCTCGAGCATGTTTCACTTTTATTTGAGAAAATCAAATTTATGATTTTTCTAGACTAGAAGATTCATTATTGTTGTACTTTGAGAAACAAAATGATGTTCATTTTCATGGACCTTATAGGTCACTAAAAATAGGGACATTCTATTACTTTGAAAAATCTCTCCATTTCATTGAACAATTCTTTGACCATATTGTAAGTACTTGTAATCCATCAATTCTAAAACCAAAACAATAATAACTACAAGTAGCAAAGCCAAACGAGAGCCAAATTATTTGCAATTATTTCCAATACATAGAATTGATGTTGGACATGATGTTGGAGATTGTTGGACACAGTGTGTGTTGGAGATTGTTGAACACATTGTTGTCCTTGATTGGAACTAGTGATTGATCTTGGAGATTGATGTAAAATCATTCATGACAAGAGAAACATCAAGCTAGTTGTTTAGATCATTGGGAGAGAGCCATCATAGTAGAATAATAATTGAATAATTCTTAAAAACATTATAATTGTAGCCGTAGTGGATGGATGGTTCAATGACCTATTGGTTGAAGGCACTTTTTCTGCAGAAGATCAAGTCAAATGTCACTACAAACTACATGGTTGGATGTTCCTCATAAACACCTTTCCAATGGTATGTGATAGTGTGAAAACTTCTACGTGTTGAACATGTTCATAGGTTCAGGCTCCTTGAGAGGAAAATAAGAAGCACATAGTAAAAGGGATGAACCTTGCATTTGTTGAAGGTATTTTTATTGTTCAGGGAAGTTCAATTGTTCAGACTAATTAATTGTTCTGGAGTTCAGGTGTTTAGGATGCTCAGATTTAGTGCACCAAAAAGGAATTTCCTGAATCCAACCTTCTTTATATTTTGTACATATTGTTGATGTGGTTAGTGAGGTGGCACTCACTAGATGGGGATGATGACATCAGACAATGTGCAAGTGACACATGGTAGTTAGTTTTGGCTTTTTTAGATGACCAAGTGGACCAAATCAAAGTGACACATGGAAACACTTAGAGGAATCCACATGGTAGTGATGATGTTAGGTTATCAATATTAGATGATGTGGTATAACATCAAGATTTATGCAAAAGTGTTTTGTTTGGAGTTGATTTCGAGTGTTATAGAGTTTTCAAAATTCTACATGAATCAAGTAATGGGGCTAAAACGAGATACTTGTCTAGGAAGTTTGGAGTTTGGACCTCGTGGTGGAATAATAATGGAACTCAAACATGAGTTAGTTTGGTATCTTGAAAATCCAGGTGTTCGAATTTCAGGTGGTATGCTCAAGTGTAACACCAAACAAGGCCCAAAATTGAATATGAGAATAAAGACGTTTTGGATTAAAGTTTAGATCACAGACATGATATTATGAAAGAAGGAGCCCTGATAGTTAGGTTTTCTACTATTAAGAATTTGGCTCTGAGATCAGTTATGAAAGAAAAGAGTTCATTGCACATTTGGGCAATGAAGAAAGACACAAATGAGGAGATCTAATTTGCTAATGTGAAGTGATGGATAGCCTCCTGTAGAAATAGAAACACAATATTGATTTTTTGTGATGGCACAATCACAACAGAATAATGATAAGCATTTAAATGAATGGTGTGACTGGAGGAATTAAGTGAGTGAGTTTCTTGGCATTTTAATGTGATGGATCAAAGTATTAGAGGATATCTACAATAAACTGCAACTGGAATGAACTGAAGACCCCTCGAGTTGAAGAAGAGTAATTGATGTACCTATTCTTGAGTGGTGTGAACTTGGAGTGAAAAGGAAGAACAATAGTGAATTGAAGTGCATGTGTAAGACCACCAAAGTCAGCTCAGAGATTGGAGTGAATGCAATTGAGAACAACCAAACTAGATAATGAGTGACTAAGCAAAATAAATAGTGTTATAAATTGCATCTATGTGTGTACCCGTAGAAGAGAAAATATCCTGATAAGGCATATGTGAGCTACAAAAATTGAAGTGACTATATGTAAAAAAAAATGTAAATGTAAATTAAATAAAAATGAAAGAGGTCTTATTTTGAAAATCCCATGAAAGAGTAGATATAACTTGCAATAATAAGTTGATTCCTTTGCAGATATAAGATTAGGTGCCTTTAAGAAAGTTGGTGCTTGTTAATTTGAGGGGGTTGAGCCTCTTGTGAGTGGGTTCTCACAAAATAATTGATGTAAAAAAAATGGTTGCTTTGAATTTACATCATGATAAAAACAAGATTTGGTGGTTTTTTCTTCTAGAAGGGTTTCCATAATAAAATCACTATGTATAATTGTGAATGAATTTTATTATGTGATTGTCTGATGTTTGTTTAAAGAGTAAAAAATTCGAATTACTAATTCACCCAACCTCTCTCAATGATTCCTTTAGGAATAGTTTAATAGAGGGAAGGTAGATTTGCTGGGAATCATGGAAAATTAGGCAAGTTGGGATATATACTCAAGTAAAGTACCAAACTTTGATGGAGTCAATTATGTATTATGGAGAGTTATAATGGAATCATACATCATGTGTAACACCCTCCTGCCACAGCTACCCAAGTAACCGACCAACGGGGGTAAATATGTGACAAGAGGCTACTATGATCAGATTCAACCTCCTATGTGAACTTAAGAAAATGGAATCAACATAAACACAACATACATACCTTCCACATCAGCTACAAGACCCCTGAGAACCATCCTAACACTTCAGGAATCTAACCCCTAGGCCCCACTGAAGTTTTTGATGGCTTGACCTCTAGACACTCTCATGTGATAGGCCTGCCAGTGTCCAGGAGGCTCTCGACACTTTCATGATAAGGCATGCCAGCATCCAGGGACTTTTTTCTTAGTGTTGTGCCATCGTCCTTGGGATTTGAGTGAATTTTTCAGGCCCAAATCTCATTCACTGCCCAGAATTAAATGACACCTTCAAAACAGTAAGATAACAGGGAAAAAATGATGCAAAAGCAAATAGTTGAACAAGCCCTTAACCAAACCCCTACTAGCCATGATAGGCATTTCGTCAAACATATCACAAATATGTAATCTACATGCATAAATAACATATTTAAGTGTAGGGATTTCATACTTATCTGAGAATCGCTAAGAACCATTGTTCCCTCATATCAATTGTTGCATTATCATCTATTAGGTCATAGATACACTGTCTAAACATTTACAAGTAAAAACATGATGAGAGGCATACATAGCCACTGTCATAAAACACATTCATAACCAGCATAATAGCAACAAAAATACCATTGAAATCACAACCGTATAATCCACATATAAATCAATATAATACTTATAAAAATACAAGGAGAAATAACCTCTCATTAATGATGCAAAATCCAAACCCGAGATGGGACTTCCATGTTCCACCCGACCATAAAATGGCTGATCCAAATCTCTCTTCATACATTCACCCTCGTGCCATATTCCAAGCATGAATGTGGGACTCAAACAAAAAGAACCAATCAGGGCATCCTAAGGGTAAACCACCTCACCCTCATCAATATAAACTAGGATTTATCGTGATCCATCCTGGATCACTAGGCCAACACAATAAAAATGTCATAACATGTTTTACCATGATCTCCACTCGATCACTAGGCCAAACAAGAATGGATGCCAACAAATTTCTCCATCTGCACTGTGAGGAATTTTCCTGTCTCCTAGTCTCTCAAGTTTTACCACAATCCAAACCTAGATCAATAGGCCCTAAACTAAGACCCACTCTCCAAGCTTTACCGCATATCCCAAACCTAGGATTACTAGGCTCAACGGAGAGAAACCACCTCTTGGCTTTACCGTATATCCTTCCATTCATCAGGAAGGATTCCTAGGCCCATTGAGGCAACACAATCCTAACATTACACAACCCATAGTCTAGCTCAAGGGTCGCTAAGCCAGTGTCCTTACCATGATCCACATTTTGGTTCAGGGACCACTAGGTCATGTGCTCTATCATTCAGAGATCCACCTCACTCAACCTTGAATCCATCTGGCAATGCAACTCAACCAAAACATGAGAACCCCATCACCCCATGGCTATCCGGAAATGGCAAGACTAGGATGAAAACATTGTTACACTAGCAAAAACTCATGCCATAATAGCAAAAGAACCACATGCAATAACATGCATGCCAAATCTATCAAGGAAAATACACATGTGAATCGATATCTACAAATAATCATGTTGTAGTTTCTTGATCCTATATGTCCCTACTTCATCTTTCCCTCCTCTTACCTTCTTTGTCTTTCTTGATTCAATGCCAAAATGATCCAAGAAAACTCTAAGTTTCCAAGAGTGAGTGAGAGAGAGAGAGAATAATGGGAGAGCTCCAAAATTGAACTGAAAAAAGTTACAAACTGACCCTCAGAAGCCTTTTTATTAATAAGGCCATTATTTCCTTCATTTTCCTCCTCACATGCAACCTATGACCTTACACCTCCCTTTTCTCCTAATTTCCATTATTTTCATAAATAAATGTGCCAAAAGTTCCATTTTTCCTTTCCAAATCCTTCACCATTGCCTTTTCCAATTTCCTGAACCATAATAAACCAATGAACACCCACAATAGGATGTCTTGGCCAACATTCAGCTTGGAATAAGTGTGCCATCAAACGTGGTTATTATTTTTCCTTTATTAACCTTTATTACATGGAATTGTCACTAGGATTGTTATATCATGTCTCTAGGAGTGGATGTATGGGCCAAAATATAACCTAGATACATTGTTATAACAACTCAACCTACAAATCCCTATGAAAAGAGAGCATACAATTATAATGTAATGGCCAAGAACACAATTTTCACTAGTCTTACCTAATATGAGTTGGTGTTGAGGGGTCTCTTAGTCTTATACTTGTCATCATATATTATGTATTGTGTAAATGTTAGTAATTCTTAGTAAATTAAGGTTGGTTGAGATTAGGTACAACCACTCCAACATTATCATTTATTAATATAAATGTATACTAGCTATAATGGAAACATGGTTGGAATTCATTCACATATCATGTTATTTTTTGTGTATTCTCATAATGTGTGTTCTTTCTAGTATCAAGATGTAGTTTTTTCTTGTTTATCATATATTTATAACATTTGGCATCATTGCCTCTCCAATTGGTTGGGTGACGACAACAATGAATGAAGGTGGTTCAAACCTATAATTGAAGAGGATGAATTAAATGAAAATTTTGCAAGACAAATTTTTCAAGAAATAGAACGTTGACACTCGTGAATGTTCTTGGATGCTACTAAGACTAATACCAAAGACTTGCAATAAGTTGTGCAAGAAATCCTACAAGAAGAAAGAAAAATGGGGAATATTATTTTACAAGTATAAAGAAGCTACAAGTTCAAACTTCTTGTGACATGCAAGAGACTTTTTAATGATGTTTGTAAAAGCCCGTGAGAAATATTTCAATTCGAATTATGCTAAAATCCAATACGTGCTACTTGAGAAAAGTTTCTTTGCTTGGAAAATTGCTTGTAGTGACAATGCTCGACTAAAGACAAACTTGAAACGTAGCACAACATTGTTATAGGAACTTAAAGATCGATTTGTTGAGGTTTCAACAGTAATTTAGAAGTAAATTAAATTTATGAGGAAAGTTAATTCCATCTTTCTATTGAATATATGGAGCCATGGATTGGGAGAACCAACTAATTAAATGTTACAGTTGACTACCTTTTATTCGAGCTATTCCACTAGCATTGACATTGTCAATTTCACAGTCAATCTAGTCCACTATTACACAATATATATATTGAATCGTGAACTTGAGGTCAACTATACATTTGACCAAGATGGAAGTATTGGTCCTATTGTTGCATTATATTTTGTCCCATTCAATATATTTATGGATATTCAATGCATGAATGCACTCATGATGCTTTTTAACATTTGAAAGAGTGTTGATTCATGACATAAAACTAGAACATGTGTCCTTCATTATTTCTCTCTCTGCATGTCATCATGTCATTTCCATTTTCGGCATGTTTTTCCATGACTCACAAAAAATCAATTTCTCTATTTGGTTGATTTTATCAACAAATGAGTATGCTACTAATTGACAAAGTCGACTTCAAGGAGGAGGTTTGTAGTGAATCTTCTAGAAAATGAATGGAGGAGTTGACTATATCTTTGGTTGAACATGAGAGTTCATGAAAAATGTTAGTAGTTGTGGAGCTGAGTGGTTCTCGACAACACCTCCAATTGAACTTCATGGTGCAAAAAATCCCCAGGGATCTTTATGTTGCCATGCCATTTTCGCCTTGCTCCTTGGACTCCATTCTCCATTGCAATCCTAAAATACTATGGACCATAGAAGAACATGTGTAGGATCAACTTTGGAAACACATTTTTCACTCTAGGAAACAATCCAGGAAGCTATCTTGTTGTACAAATGTTGGTAGTCATAGCAGTGTGCAACATCACACTCTCGATCAATTTCTAGGCCAAAAACACTCTCCTCCCACATTTACCCAAGTTAACTAGCCTACTAGGGTAAACATGTGACAAATAATTATCGTGATATGATTCAACTTTTTATATCACCTTAAGGAAGTGGAATCGACAAAAGAGAAAATCCTTACTAACCCCCCTCATGTGCTACAGGACCCCTAAGGGCTAAACCACCCTTCTAGGTGACCAAACCCTGAGTTAAACCATTGTTTTTGTGTCCTAGATTCCTAGATGCTAAAAAAAATTATTGGCATTTGACTATAACCTTCTAGTCACATGCACAAGCCTACAAGGGAGCAACTAGAATATTTTTCACCTAATTCTATGTCTGCAACCGCTAGATTTTAGGCACATTTTCAGGTCTAGTCTATAGGCCATTTCCCAAAACTTAATTAAACTCTCAAAAATGATACATGACACAAATAAAAATCCCTCCATACAAAAATTAGACAATAAATTAACCTAACTAGGCCTAAACATGATACACATTCCATCAAACACGTGATGAACATGAAATCTACATGTCATAAATTGAAATTTGAACACACGGGTCTCATACTTATCTAAGAATCGTCAAGAAGGCCGAATGCCTTCTGACCATATTTTAAATATCATCTATTAGGTCATTCATTCATTAAGATTTCATTTACTAACCAAAGAATGATGAGAGCCATAACTCAAGCTTGTCTTAAAACCATGCTTATATCCAACATATAACCAAAAAAATAACAATGATATAACAAACATAAAGCCATGTAATAACACATACATTTACTCATGAAATACAAGGGAAAAGACATCTTATTAACATATGAAAAATCCAACCAAGTCAATGACTTCCACATACCACCTGACCATAGATTGGGTTGAATGAAATATTTCTTTGAGCCAATCACCCTCGTGTCAAGCATGAATGTGGGACTCACAACAAAACCAACCAGGGCTTCCTCAGGCTTTACTATGTATCTTCCATTACCGTTCAAGCAATTCCTAGGCCCAAAACTCTCATTTATACAACCGATTTTTACCGTGTATCCTGCCATATACCAACCAAGGGATTCCATACTACATGTCCTTCCTGCATAAGGACTCCACCAAGCCCTCTCTTGCAAACATTTGTACATACCATAAACTCTTTATCCGTGTTTGCAATCTTTAAAACTAGAGCATTTGTCAATAACTACTTCAACTTCTCAAAACTGGTCGCACATTCCTTTGTCCATTCAGATTCCTTACCTTTCCTTTGCAACAACGTAATAGGATAGGACATCTATGAGAAGCTCCTATTGAACCTCTTGTAATAAATTTCTAACCCCATGAATGATCTTACCTCATCCACATTTCAAGTAGCTTCCCACTCCATGATAGCCCTTATCTTTTCCGGATCAACTATTATATCCTTGGAAACCACATTTCCAGGTAATGTATTGTTGTCTGAAAGAAACTGCATTTAGTAAATTTAGCATACAACTAATGCTCTAATCTCATAAATCTTAATACTGTTGTTAAATGTTCGACATGTTCTTCCTCATTCTTAGAATATACCAATATATCATCAATGAATACAATAAAAAACTTTTCCAGGTAAGGAAACAACACATTATTCATCAAGCACATAAAAGTAGCTGGAGCATTAGTTAAACCAAATGGAACTACAACAAACTCATAATGCCCATACCCGTTTCGGAAAGTTGTCCTGTAAATGTCCCTTTCTTTAATGCGTACGTGATGGTATCCTGATCTCATATCAATCTTCAAGAACACTGTTGCTCCCTTAAATTGATCAAACAATTTATTAATCCTCCGCATCGAATACCTATTCTTGATGGTCACTCTATTCAACTGTCTGTAATCAATGCATAACATTATCGTACCATCCTTCTTCTTCATAAACAACACTGGTGCACCCCAAGGTGACAGACTTGGCCTAATGTATCCCTTGTCAAGCGTCTCCTTCCACTAAAATTTCAATTCCACTAACTCCGGTGTGCTCATCCTATAAGGTGCCTTTGATAACGGCATTGCCCGTAGTACCAACTCAATAGAAAATTCCACTTACCTATGAGGTAACAACTCTAAAATATTTGTTGGAAACACATTGTGAAACTATTGTAGAAATGGGTACCTACTCAACACATCTGCATCCTCAACTTCCTTACCATTTTTATTGGATATATGCACTGCGAATAACACACGCTCATTCCTACGGTTGTGCTTCGCCTACATAGTTGTCACCATTCTAACGGATGTTTCCTTCTTCTTACCCTTCAAGACTCTTTGTTCCCCATTGTCATCCAGGCACTCAATAGCCTTGTTTAACAATCCACCTTGGTCCTATGAAGATACAACCAATCTATGCCCAAAAACATACTATATGATCCCAATGGAAATACATTCAAATGTGTTGATATAGACATACCATTCAAATAAAATGCACAAGCTCTTACCCAATGATGAACTCTCTTCTTTGTACTTGTATCCAACTACTTTAACAATGATATAAACTTTGAAATGGGAACTATAAAATCAAAACAAGAACTCTAGCAAAAAAAAACTCAAAAAAATGTGAAAAACAGTGCCAAAAACAAAAAGTGTTGATACTGGAATAACACTTTTTTTTTCTAGGGTAAATTTTGAACATGTTTTAAAAATGGCAGTGAAAACCATTTTTTTGTACAAAAAATGTGCAAAAAACATCATCTAAAAGAAAAGTGTTGATGCTGAAATAACACCTTTTTTTTAAGGGTAAATTTTCAACATTTTGAACTAATGGTACAAAAGATTTTATCATGACTCCAAAAAACATTAAAATTTCAAAAGAATAATAAAAACATGTATATATATATGAATACGAAAAAAAAAATAACAAAATGTAAATAAAAATATATATTAAAAACAACACATAAAATAAATAAATAAACTAAAACATCATAAAAATTTGAAAAAAAAACAAAATGATTCTATAAAAAGATAAGAAATTAAGAAACTATGTTTTTAAAAATAAAAATAATAATAATAATAAGAAATCAAATTAAAAAAAATAATAAATAATATATATTTATATATATATCTGGTAAATTATTTCAAAAAAAAAAAAACAATCAACACTCAATAAAAAAAGAAAATAAAAAATAACAAAAAATTTAAAAAACTACTAAGATACATTAAAAAACATTTAAAAAACTCTAAAAAAAACAAAAAATATAGAAAGAAACAAAAACAAGTAAATTTAAAAAAAATATAAATTCTTATTAAAAAATAAAAAAAGAAAATGCGAATTTTTAAAAGGAAAAAATAAAGTAAAATTTAAAATTTTCCGTTAATATATATATTGTTAAAAAAAGTTGGCTCCATTTTAATTTAAAAAAAAATAAATCACACCACACACACACAACACACACATATATATATATATAAATATATATTTTTATAAAAAAAAAACAATTATGCATTTTTAAAACAGTATTAAATTTATTTTTTTTTAAATACATTTTTTTTAAATTAATTTTTGGACCCAACTTGTCTGTCGCCTGGCCGCCCGTGGGGGCGCAGCAAACCAATTCCTGGAATTCTCTTGTTGTTGCCTGACTGCCCATGGGGACGTGGCCCTAGGTGGCAGAGCTTTTGGCAACCCGATTCTCGGAATCGACTTGCCGTCACCCAACCACCCGTCGGGACACGACCCTGGGCGGCAGAGCTGCTGACAACTCCACCGAACAGGGACGCGCCCTGACAGGTGATCAAGCGGTGGCAAGCTAGGCCCAAAAATTAATTTTAAAAAAAAATACGTATTGAAAAAAAATAAATTTAATGTCAGTTTTAAAAAAATCACAAATTGTTTCGTTTAAATAAAAAAAATATATTTTCAAAATATATTTAATTTTTTATTTTAAAAATAAAATGTGCAATTGTTCTTTTACTGCAAATAATAAGATATAAAATAAGATATATTAATATATATATATACTATTAAAATATTTATTAGTAATAATAGTACTAATATAATAAAATCTAAATTAATTAAAATGCGGCACAATTTTAAATATATAATAAATAAACCTTATTGTTATATATAAATAGTTATATATATATATATAATATATTATAATCTTAAATGTTTTCTATTTTTTAGTTAAATTGAGGTTTCTGTTATCCATAATAGTTTAAAGAATAACTTCGGCGTAAATGACATGTAGACACACATTTGTCAATGCGTTTTGAACCAACTAGTGTGGTTCATCGTGAGGACAAGTTGAAGAAACGGATCCAGCTAAACCTATTAAATACTCTGAGCAGAGACTCCAACGGCTAAATTCGAATAACGACTAATTTCGACTAAAGGACCCAAGTCAAATTTATAATTTAATATTATTATTATCCAATATTCATTATCATTTAAAATAATTAATTACAATTTTCATAATAATATATAATATATGATTTAATTCAGTGGGGAAATAAGTAAATACGGCGTAAAAATAAATAAGTGAGTGAATGTATAAAGTAAAGTTATTCTATTTATCTAAAATAGATAAATTAAGGTTGTTAATATAAAATATTATTCCTATTATTCTTTTCTTTATGGAAATTCAGATTAGGTAAATATATTACAAAAAAGATAAACTATGGTAGGTTTCAAAGTGATTATTAATTAATACAATAAATACTAAATTTAAATATATACTACTTAAAATTAGGTTTTAAGACAATTACAAAATGGTCAGTAGTTCCATTGATTAATTAAATTTTTTTGTTTTATTAATTTGAATAATAAATTATAAATACTATATGATATTATATATATAATATATATATCTCTTATTTTTTAATTGATAAATTTATTTCTTTTTAATGTTTTAATAATTTTGTTGTTTTTTTCTGATTTTTTTTTTTAATCTAGTTTGGTTTGTTAATCTTTAGTTTTTGTTAATGCTTTTGAAAAATTTTCTATTTTTACATTAGTTAATTGTAATTATTTTAAAGTTTGGTTTTTATTTTGTTTTTAAATTGTTTTATAGGTTTAAGAGATCATTTTTTTTTTTTAATTTTCTATTGTGTTTTTTGGTCTTTTTTATATACTTTTATATTTGTTTTTTTAAGTAACCAACATTTTAAAAAAATAAATAAAACAACTACAAAAATTGTTGTGTATTAAAAAATTTAAATTGTCAAAAATAAGCCCTCTAAAAAAAAAGTTGATGTTGCATCAACACATTTCAAAATCGGCATGAAAATCACTAACATTTAAAAACAAATATTTATATTTGATACATAAGAAAATTTAAAGTGTCAAAAATATTTTTAAAATCGGGTCACTTTTTTGCTACCTCTATGAAACGGGTAATCGTATCAATTCCTATTTCAAAGTTTACATTGTTTAACCAAGACTCTACATGCACTTCTTTATTCAAACCACACTTATCAACCAAGTCAGGATTAACATAACAATAATTAGATCCATGGTCAATCAAAATAGAAATAAATTAATCACAAATCTTACCATCCAACTCAATAATAGACGCCTCGTGATTTGTGTGCCTATTTTCCAATGCTGTATAAATCCATGGAATACTTTGTCGAACATCTCCCACTGTCTATGCCTCTTGAGCACTGTAGATATGCGGTTTGCCACCATGATGTTGTGGACAATCTCTCCTGCGATGCTCTCCTCCACAAGTCTAACATTGCAAGAGCTTCCAACCATCACCCTTGTTCTTCTCCTTAGATTGAAATCCTTGTCCTCTATCAGATGCATTAAACTTCTTATGTGGTGTTCCATTCTCTTTGTTACTTGTATATTGAGGTCTTGTTCTCTTCTTGTCCCATTTTCGTTTATTATTTGCATTAAATTTTTACTTTTCATTAGTCTTAGATATACACTTTGATTACTCATAACAGTGCTTTAGCTTTTGGATGGCATCCTCTAATGATCTAGGTTCATCAAACTCAATCCTATCCTTGAATGGTAATGGTAACCCGCTGATGAATCTCTGAATCTTGGCCTTCTCCTCCTTGAGTTAAGGCACATACCTTAATAACTCCAACAATCTGCTAGTGTACTCCTCATCACTCATAGATCCCATCTTTAACTCATAGAATTATTTTTCCCTATCATCATAGTATCTCTCTGATAGACACTTCTTCTTGAATAGTCTCTCGAACTCATTCCAAGTCAACTCCTCTACATAAATACTTATGACATTCTTTACATCTTCCCACCAGATATCTTCTTTACCTTTAAGACTAAATGTAGATATTATGGCCTTCATGTTCTTTAAGTAATCATATAATATAAAGACCTTGTTCATCCCAAGCAACCATGTTGCTGCATCCTGTGACTTCTCATTTCCCCATTAAATGTAGGTTCCTTTTCTTTCTTGAACTCATCCATCAAATATCCCTGTCACTCCTCCTGTAAGAATGATAACGATGATGACAATGATACCTGTTTGAACCAGAACTAGATAAAATCCCATGTCCACTGCCCCGTTCATTAGGTGTATCCAAGAATCGACCATCTCTAACCGTGCCATCTCTATCCAACCTATGCCCACCGTGTGTAATACTACCATATTCTCCATTAGTACTATCCTCCTTCCCATGACCGATTCTATGTGGTCCCTATCTCTACAAGTCTAACAAGCTCTAAAGAATAACCACATTGACCTGTGGTTATTTCTCATGTGCCTTAGCAAGTCTCTTTTGTGATTCAATGATTCAGTCATTATCTTATTTGCAACTTCTTATTTTTGCCTTCAAACTTGTCAAAGTGTCTACTATGTCAGGAGAATATGCCTCACCATCCTGCTCATCTAATCTATAGGGAGAATATCGTGAGTTGTATTCTACCATATTTCTAGTCATCTTTATTCTTCTCTTCTTGCCAGGCATATCATGTCAGCTAAACCAAATATTAAACAAACCAACATACCTCAGTGTAGTTCAGGGGAGGATATCTTCTCTGCAAGACCAACCGGATTAGCGCAATATATATATATAATATATAATAAGTATATAAAGATTCATATTAACATTAAGGTCAATTTCAACATTATCCAATCATCAATTCATAACCATATCAACCACATACCATAACCTCATGCATGACAACTACAACCACGACATGCATAACCAATTCATAACCGACATACACTCATGAAAACCACATCCAATAACTCACCATAAACTTTCACATGGTGACACCACTGCAGCCATGACCAACAACATGCATACACAACAAGTACATAGAACACAATCATAAAGAACACATATATGTAACCAACATGAATGCATGACCAACACACCGCCCATCTAGTCCAAGGGGTGAACCATGCTCGGATACCACTCTGTAACCACCTCCTCCTACATTTACCCAAGTTAACTGGTTCGTTGGGGCAAGCATGTGATGAGAGGCTACTATGACATGATTCAAATCCCCATGTATAGTTAAGGTTGTGAAACTGACCAAACGAAACCATTTTGACCTTCCACACATGATATAGAACCTCCAAGAGCCAACCAACCTTTCCAGGTGATCAACCCCTGAAACAACTTGACATTTCACTCACCTAGATCCCTAGCCGCTCCCATGATAAGGCGCGCATGTGACTAAGGCCTTCGAGTCTCTCCCACAATGAGGGCATGCCAGGGACTGTGGCATTTTCAGCTAGTTCTGAGCCATTGACCCCTGATTTTGTGCCACCTTTCCAAGGCCAGGACTCAGGCCACTGCCCATAACTTCAAGAAACTTTCTGAAATGATAAATACCATTGAAACCAAGGTACTAATGAAAAAACTTGATAAATGACATGACTAGAGCCCTACTAGCCATGATAGGGATTTCGTCAAACATGTCACATATATACATCCTACAGGTTATAACAATGGATCTAAGCATAGGGGTCTCATACTTATCTGAGAATAGCAAGGAAGCACTAATGCCTTATCAAGATAACTACATTTTCATCTATTAGGTCATATATTCATTGTTCATTCATTTACAAATGAAAACATGATGAGATCCATACATCAAGTCTATCATAAAACATACTCATAAACAACATACAACCCACATAATAAAAATGATATAACAACCATAAAAACTACATATAGACAAGTATATTTACCCATAAAAGACAAGAGTGAATAATATCATATTAACATATATAAAATGCAACCAAGTTTGGGACTTCCACATACCACCCAACGATAGATTAACTAAACCAAATCATTCTTTCAACCAATCACCCCCATGTCAATTCCAAGCATGAATCTCATGAAGGAACTAAAGCAAAACTAAACCAGGCATCCACAAGACAAACAACCTCAACCCTTAACCAGTGTTTCAACCTCACGGTCGGATATCACTAACCATCATTAGATTGGTCTCTAACCCAGTTGTCCAAGGCTCTAGAGTGTTTGTTCCAACCAAGGCTTCCAAGAATAGTAACTCAACCCACAAGTGTTGTAGAGCTTCTAGAGTGTTTTTCAAATCAGGGCTTCCAGGACTAGTAACTCAACCTACCAAGGGCTTCTTGAGAGTGTTTCCAACCAAGGCTTCTAAGACTATTAAATCAACCCAAGTTGTTACAAGGTTTCCAATGTTTATCCAACCAAGGGTTCCAGGAACTAGTAACTCAACCCACAACCATAAGGAACATGAGAACCAACTAGAAAGTAAAAGGAAAGATGCCCACAACACCATGGCTATTAAGGAAATGGAAAGGCTATGAAAATCCAACATTAATATAAGAAATACTCCATGCCAATTACAGATCATAACCAAGAAACCAC
>APFE031258658.1:2409-19164 GCA_000404065.3 Pinus taeda
AAAAGAAGGGATAATTAACCGGATAAAAAAAACACTCCAAGGTGTACTCGTTTGCTGATCGAGTCCCACATCCTAGGCCTGTTACAAATTCAAGAAACATCATACTAGCATCACTTATTACAATTCCCCGCAGGGTGTCGAATCTGGGTACAAAGAAGAAAGATGATGAGAAGATAGAAGGAGAGTTAAAAAACTCTGTTGACTGATGACATCTGATGGTACACGTGTCCTCTGGATCATCCTTGGGCATGGAGTTGTCACATAATCATCAGGTGCTACTTCCAAGGGTCTCCTTGGGGGCAACACTCCAAGACCTCATTGTGCAGCACCATACACCCATGCATAACACTAATCATCCCAGTAATCCTGGATATACCACTGTACACCACGGCCTACCCCTATACCCCACTGGATATCCCCTACTATGGCTATGCCATCTTGTATTGGCCTGTGTCACTGTACCTGTCACTCCCTGCATCTACTCAATGCAATGTGAGGCACTCCCACTCCACAGCGCAATCTAACATATTACGACCCTACATCTCCATGCTCCTCTACCAGCCCTCGTTCCTAGCTCTATAGCCCCGCACACCACTTGATGTTATGGTCTAACATTGGGTCTATATGCATCGAACTGCATCCCTCTACATAACACAGGACCCTATGATATAACTCTGTATAGTCCTGCATAGCACTGCCCACTATCATACCACCTTGTAACATACAGTATCCTGCATGGGCCAAAATATCCACCTCTCTGCTAGTACACCCTCATGATGTACATCCCCCCATCTGCTCTAAAAGACCTGAGCGGCTTGACTCCCCACATGCTAACGAAAATGACACTACTTCACCTATCCTCAATAGTCCCTACGTCCCATATGCTAGTAAGAGAGCACTCTCTCCATACCATGCCCTGTCTGATAGCCTTTTGGTGCCACCTCCTCCTACTAGCTCCTGCCAAAGTAAGCTAGTCACCTTGTGACTCCACACACCCTCAATATGCCAAGACAACTCATGAAATATGTCTGCTCGCCTGTCAAACCATCTTATCACTAGTGCTGACTGAGGCTCTGATGGAGATCTGAAAATGTGGGTGCGCTCAAGCGTCAAGTCCATCACATAGCTACTACCATCACCTACCAGATCTATGATGTGATGGAAAATTCCACCTAGATCCCAAAAACAGTGCGGCCCTTGAGTCCCTCTAGTAATCCATGGCCTTTGCTGACATGTGGCCATGGATGTATCCAACCACCTAACCTACTCCATCGAGTACCAGCTCAGTACCTCTTGCCATCCAAGCCCAATGGAGAGATCGAATGTGTAATCCTCCATGGAAGGAACACGCCCTCCAAGTTGATGTGGTATCATGCTCAGCGCAATCCTGCTAACCTATCCACCCCATCTGGTACGTCTATACAATTCAGTCTCCCTTAATCCACCGCATAAGGGTGGGTTGATAACGCTATAGACCCCACCAATGGGCCTTTGAAGTGAATTGTGCTGAAAACCCAACGCTTTGCCTCTATGTTGTCCCTCATCAATGGCTAGCCCAAGGGATGGTTGCACATCCTCCATCACAAGCTCGACATGAGCCTTCGGCTGCTCCTCCATAGACAACCTAATATGCACGATAAGCTCACCAGTCAGCTGCAGGCGATTGTCGTTTGGCAACTTCGTCATAGAGTTAGAGGCCTCTATACCTATCGGCTCCTCAACAATGGTGAAGTTGTCTTCCAACACCTCATCAACTTGTGGTGCATTGTTATCACCTAAGAACTCAGTCACAACCCCGAATACCTCATCAATAGATGACGCTTCATCAATGGGTGTATGCTCAACTATCTCCTTGCCAGCCATGGCCCTTTCAACTACTCTTTCATCTTTTTCCTTAATACTTCTCATCATCCCTGCAAAATCCCACTGAATCTCCATTGGTTTGTGCATACCCCTTAGTTCACAAAATTCCCAAAAAGAGAGGGATGTCTCAATGCCATAACCCAACCACTGGTATGCCCTCCAATTCTCCCCCAATAACTCCACATCAGTTGTAATCATGTCCAGATTCTCAACTGACGAATGAATCAACTTCTTCCCCACATCAATCATCATTTGTTGTATCCTCATCACCTCATTCCAGGTGACCGCCATGTTGTTTGATTCTAATCTTTCCCACAGGCTGAGCCAAGATTATGGCTCTGATACCACTATAATGTTCCAAATTAAAATAAACAGTGATATGCAAAGCAAAAATGATTTACAACACATAAATTTTAAACAATCAGCAAATGCTCATAAAACTCCAGAAGTAAGAACAAGCTAAGCCATTTTATTAATCAATGGAGCAAGTACAATAGTATGGAGGAATGAACCTGAAGTTGCCTCAATGGCAAGCTTGACAGAACCCAGGTGATAATATAATGACCTCAAATGCTAGAAATGACTACTCCTCTAATGCTTCGCGCTACCCAGAAAACTACACTATTGGTTGGAAAGGGACTGCAAGAAACTCCACCTCCAATGCTTAGAAAATGTTGCAAATGTAACCTCAAGCTCCTTGACCAAAACCTACAAAAACCCAGAAAGGCTTTGGCCTATCTCTGAGCCAAAGTCGAACCCACAAAATGGTGTGAATTCCCGAGTTAACTAGCAATTCGCCCTATTATAAGAATTGGGATTTCAAGCCTGAATAACATCCGAGAAATTCTGAAATTTTAACCACAGACTCCTCTAAGAAAACCAAGAAAATCCCACAAAGGAATTTGGAAAGTTTAGACTTCTGAAGTTAGACCCCCTTGGAGCCCAACTTCAGCTACAACTTCAAAACTCGGCCTACTGGAATCTACCTGTAAATCCTCCAGGAAATGGACCCGAAGTGCTGGGCTGACCTCTGCTATCAATCCCCTAACTTCCCGGATGGGCTTCCGGCCTATGGCACCTACTCCTTAGCTCCACGAAATTGCTAGACTAGCCCCCTGCGCTGTCCCCAAGCCCAGTAATTCGAACTGCTAGGATGTTGGCTCTGCTGGCTCCACAATTCTCAAGAAAGGTTAGCCCTTTTCTGCTCTCCCAATCCTCTAACTCTCCTGGCAAATGCTTGATCACTAATAGCTCCAACTACCCTTGCATATTCTCCAACTAGCCAGAAATAGGCACTCCCTATTGTGGCTAAATGGTAGTGTTGTAACACACTCCCTGAACTCCTGAAATACTTATGGAACTTCCTCTCTAGGGCAGGAATGTATGCTCCCCCGAAGCAGAGGTTGAATCTCCAGCGTGGGAGATTCGTGGCTAAACAGCTGATTGACTTAGCTAAACAACAGAGCGAACAATCAAGTAATTTTGATTGCAAGATGTAAGAATGATCCCAAATGAAAGCTCTCTCCTCCTTTTATCGTTGTGGGACTTCCTTGCCTCATGTGGGCCCCTCCACCCAATACTTCGAATTCCCTCCAAGCCATTCGAATTATCATGTGAGTGGCCCCCACCTTCCACTAGCAATCAAATTAAGTCGAAATTCCTCCTAAGTCCCTAAGTCGAAAATGTTGGGTTCCTTCCCTTGGCCAAAATTGTGCAAAAATGTGTGGAAACATCGTGTTACAAATGTGTTTAAGAAGGGACATGACATTACATCTGTCGACCAGTATCCTTGCTGGCTATATGGGGTACTACATGATCTCGAACGCTGTCGAGAATGATCCTCTTCGTCTTCGCCATCTCAGACTTGTACTTCTTGAGTGGATCTGCATCGGCAGGTACAGCGACCACACTATCGATATAAGTGTTGAGATCATGCTCATCTAGAAGGCAGGAGATCCTAACCTTCCATATCACATAGTTCGAGGCTCCGTCCAACCGATCTTGATCTCTCAACCCAGTTGATGCCATCTCTCCTAAAAAAGTCAAACTGCTCCCTCTTCTTCTCTGCACAACTGCTGCCCAACTATTCGCAATCCCTTCTGGAGTGAGAAATCTCACACATAGCTACTGCTGTGCTACTAGAAAAATTTGGACTTCTTGGCTGGAAGTCCTCTGAGGAAGAAATTCCCTCAATATGTCATCTTCTCTCCCTCTAACGCTATTCTGCCAACAACTGCTGCAAAATATCTATGTCCCAGATGAAGATCTTGTCTGCAAGGAAAATACATTGCTCCCTTCTGCCTCTAGAAAGCTTTGATCTGGAAATCGAATATCTTTGTCAAATCACTCAGAGAAATCGATCTTCCCTCAAAAATTCGACATCCTTGGCCCAAAGACTGCGCTACCTCTGCAGTAATTTCGAACTCCCTCTTCCTTTCTACAACTGAGCTCTTCTACTCACGATTTGTGCTCTGATACCATGTGAAAAATCGGTGACCCGATTCCTATGGCAGCAAACTGATGATATTTATCCTATTTGTTAATTACTTGAACAAATTACTTACAGTTTTCTACAACAAATATTGAAATACATACACTATAGCCTACACAAAATAAATACTGCGAAAACTAAATACTACACTACAAAAAAATAAACACACACATCAACATAGTTTTTTTGGACAATGTCCCTAGAAAATCTCAATGTGGGAAAATCGATGCAGCAACTAAGGGTTTTAATTATTATGCAATAGTAAATCTGAGTACAAATCGTTGGATATCCAAACTGCCTATTCGATATAGAGAAATGTTGGCAACGAGTTAGTGAGAAAAATCTCACACTGATTCAGGAGATCCAACACTGATTAGGGGCTGGTTGGCTGGTCTCACGCTACCTCTGTGCAGCTTCTGCGTCAATCCTACGCAGATCTTCGTCACACTGGCTGGGCTCTGCATCACCTTCTCTATTGATCTCTTCTTGTCTGGAAATTCGACCTTCTGGCCCTCCAATCTCACACCCTAGCTTCTGGCACAAGATCTCGACTCTCCCAATTGAATTTTGAACTGCCTCTGCATAGCACTGCGCTTCCTCTGCATGGGGCATTACGTTGCCTCTCTGAAATCCTCTATGCCTTCTCTGCCTTGCACTCTCCAAATCTGGAAAACTTTCCTGCAAACTACTATCTCTACCCCTCTCTATAAGAAGATCACTCGATCTCACTCCAGCAACTCAACACTGCTACTCTTGAGAAATTCGATCTTTGATCTCTCATTCAATGTGTTCTCCAATTTCCCATGAAACTCCTTCTAATCTCTCGTTGGAGCTCCAACAGCCAAGATTAAAAAATAATCAAGGGCTAAGATTAACTAGGAGTTGATCCTCGTCATTTTCTAGAAGATTCACACTAGATTTAATTAATACCCTTTAATTAACTAGATTTCCTAAGTTTAGACTTGGGGAACCATTTAAAAATGTTAATTATTTTAATTAAATCATCTCTAGATGGAATTTTCCCAAACGATTTCTGGGTATTGGAGAATGCATGTGGCTTAGCCTCTCTGCAAAATCTCGAGGCTAGAGCACATCCGATGCTACAAAAGTCAACATGGAGCTATTCTTGGGTTAATGGATGGATTTCTTGCACATTTTCTTGTAAGTACTCTCAATTGTTGAAGATCAATTTTCTATATCTAATGTATGGAATGATTGATTCTAGTTCATGCTAAAATTGTGCCCTAATTTTATTGAAGATTATTTGAATGCTAGCTGGATGAATGTGGCATGCATTACTCATACATGACATGTGAAGAATTGTCCTAATGGTGAACTCCTAGTAACTCTCCCATAAAACTCCAATATTTTACTGAATGGGTAAAAGCTTGAAATTTGTTGCTACAACATTAGATTTCGGCCTATTTGGGAACAAGGTTAACTAATCTAACACATCCTTGACTCCATATGCCCAAAGGACAAGGAACTAATCCAAATTGGTGGTGATCATTCTCACATTCTCTCCATATTTTCTCCCTCGTCAATTTTGGTCTTTTCAAAGCTAGAGAAGAGAGCTAGAGCTTTGTGCAAATATCTAGGAAGGGAAAATTTTGGTGTTTGGAGAGCCTAAACATCTAGTAGATAGGGTTTGCCACAAAACCTATCAATTTGGTGGGAATCCACTTTAATTTCATCCATAAGTTCTCCTGCCATATGTCTTTTTCCTAACAGGGAAACCCTAGTTTTTCTTCACTCAACATAACGACTTTCTTGAAGGTTTCCTGATCCTTGACTTGGCTAATATACATTGTAAGAAACCTTTTTTGCTCACCTTGACCTTGAGTTATTCTAACACTCGCCAAATCAATCGAACCTTAGGTCTTGTGCCTTCAACTCTAGGTATCTTCATAGAAAGTGAATTACCTCCTTGTGAAGACTTGGACCAAAATTGTGTCTTTCTTAAAGACCTCCTAATGAGATCATTTCATACTGTAAACCTAGAATGCCTATTATAAGCGATCTTTGGCTTACCTAGACTCTTCCCATCAATGAAAGTCCATAAGAGCAGGGGGATTTGGCTATGGTGACAGTGGACCATTACACCACTATCGCTTATAGGTCTAGTTTATACCTTGTGGGGTTTCCCTCTCTGTTGTCGCTACGACAAACACCCTCCAAAAATTTTCCTACACTTGAATTTTGCAGCCTAATAAGGATCTTGTGATCTGTCGTTCCATGGTCACCTCACAGTCAGTTGATGCTTTGTTAAGCACTCAAGTCTTCTTCTCGGATTCAAAGTGTCAAACTCACTTGCTCATATATGCTCAGTCAATGATGAACTCATAAATGCACTTCTTTCTATGCAAGCTCAGATAAGCATTGTGCATCTCCTAAAAGTAAGGCTTGCGCAATCTCTAGGAATAGATCTTGTGCAATGTTCAATTATAGTACTTGCATAGTCACTGTTGATAGTAACTATGTAGCCCATAAGAACAGTGCACTGTGCAATCCATGTCGACAGTCAATGCACACTTTCCATTGAGAGTCTTCCTCTCACCTTGGTTGCAATTGCACTACTATTCCAGTGAGTTTTCTCAATTGTCACTTTCGCACACCTTTCTTTTGCAAGTGTCGCTTTCACTTCCACGACTGTCGTTTTTGCTTGCCTTCACTTTAACAAGTGGCGTTTTCATGTTTTCTTCACTCTAGCATGTGCCATTTTCACTTTCTTCAGCATTTTGAAGCGAACAAAGTTCCTTCTATAAATTAATTACTCCAAAAGACTTGGAATATCAAGATATCCATTAAGGATATAAATATTATATTAAACATATGAATAAGAATAAGAATGATAATGATTTACAATGAGAACAAGAAGCTTGCTTATATATCACGCAAGTGTCTTTCTTCATGAAGAGTCATGTCCTTATAGACGCCTCTTCAACCTAAATTATTAGCTTACTTTAACTACTATTTAATGATTATTATCTTTTATTATATTTATATTATTTATATTTTATTCGTTACATTGCCTCCTTTCTCAAAAAGCTTTGTCCTCAAAGCTTGTCGATGAAAAAAGGCTTGATCTCTTTTTCGGCTTCAAAAGTCTTTCTGTTTTGGAATAGTCATCCTCGTCAATACAAGTTGATATGATCTTCTTAGTGACAAACAAAATTGTCGCACTGAGAAGGGATCAGACCATCCCAGATTAATCTTCTGTATAGCATTCTGATCACTGGAATTTTGTAACGACTTGTTAGCATAAGACTGGACTGAGATTACATCACTATTATCCGGAACATCAGTTTGTTGTTTCGGTTCTAACTTGTTCAAATATGTAGCATGGTTGATTCGTCTGTTCTCATGATTCGGATGCCGATATGGAACCTTTTTTCTTTGATTTTTCCTTACTAGGCATGCGGCAATTTTTATATTTTCTTCTGGCGAAGATGATGTTGAGTTTGCTATGAAACATTCACTGGGGATGTTCATCGTTTGAATTGCAACATCCACGCGCGTCTTTTCTTCAACTTCCTTATCTTCTTCCTGAGTTGTGACATTCACTGAATCGGTATTTGTTGTTTTGTCATCAACTTGAATTCCTATATTTGATGCTTCCTTTTTGATAAGTTGTTGTACCTGGTTTTCTTATGACTTCTTATCCTTCTTAAGTATCTTAATTTGCGTCAGCAATTTTTCAGTATGTTTTTTAAGTCGAGAAACTTCTTCACTTTTTTCAATAGTGATTTTGTCAATTTCATTTTACATATTTTGTAATACTTTTTTACCTTCACGAGAAATTACTTTTGAAATATCCAATATATCTTCTGGCATTACTGAATTAGGTTTCAGTGTAACATCTTGGAGCGTTATTTTCTTCTTCTTGTAAGAAAATATTAAAAACTTTTTCTTAGTATTTAGAATAAAGGAACCTAGAGTTTTCATCCATGGTGATCCCAAAACAATGTCACTATCATTAAAAGATAGGGTTTGCACGGTGAATTGTGAGGTAAAAGTATAATCTCCAATATTTCGGTGTAAATTGCTTATATCGTATTGTTTGCCAAAAAACTTTGTTTCAACTATATTTGATTCAGGAATCACCAATTGATTAGCACATTTAGGACTAACATAATTACTTCCTTCAGTGAGACTGATAGAGATTATGATGTCTCTTCTTGCGAGTGATCCTTTGATGTTAAATAGTGTGCGAACACATGTACTACAGGTTTCAGGAAACCTTTCATTACTAGTCTCCATTTTTTCCTTTATGTTTTTACGTAAACAATATGTCAATTGGAGCTATTTTTATTATAAAATACACTTATTTCTCCTATATATATTTTTCAAATATTCTCCTCTTCTTCTTCTTCTTTTTGTTCGCTCTTTTAATAAAAAATATTATAAAATAACAATTTATATATATTATAAAATTATAATTATATAAAATTTATATATACTTTTTTGAGACCCGCTTCTCCTTTTATATGTAACTATATAAGGCTTATATAATATCCTTTTTTATAATTATAATAATATTTTTTTCTCGGAAAATTTGGATGAGACGTGACTCTTGGTACGGTCACAATCTTTAGATTTGAACGATTAAAATTATTTAGATCACACCTTTTTTCTCCAATGTTATCAAAATATCTTTTACTTTTAAAATACCATGGGCTATTACCATGGGTTGTTTTTAAAACCTGGTAATATTTACCTTTCACGTAAGAGCTTTTGTATTATTCTTTTTTCTTTAACTTTTAAAATACCATGGGTTGTTTTTAAAACCTCCGTTAAAATGTTCTCCACGTAAAAAGTAAATGTTCTCCACGTAAAAAGTAAAACGTATTCCTTTCGTTTTTTTTTTTTAACTTTTTAAAATAACATGGGCAATTACCATGGGTTGTTTTCAAAACCTCGGTTAATGTTCTCCACATAAAATGTAAAACTTACCACCGGTTTCTAAAACCACGCGCTTCTCCACGTAAAAAGTCTTAAATATACTTGAAAATGTTCCCGCTTATCTTTATTATGCACTTCTTTTTTTCTTTGCAAATACTAACTTCTATTAACTGAAACACAAAATACTTTTACATATGAGCGAGGCATTTCTGCACTCGACAAAACAGAGCTGCCCCATTACAGACATAAGCTGGGGCAAGCGATTACAGAGTCCATGATACCAGAAAGCATACATAGAGAGGAACATACATCGGCAAGAAGAGAATCCGAGTTTGTCCAAAAACACAAAAAACCATGCGGCTCAGCTAACGAAGAGTTGTCAAAATCCCATCTGGGAGCTACAGACCAGTAAGACAAATACATAAAAGAGTCAACCATAATTCTGAGATCTGAACCAAAACAAGAGAGACTGTCCCAGGAGTTACTACTTCTCTTGTGCCGGGTCATTATTTTTCTTCTCGTCCTGGGCAGTGTCGCCATCCTTAAGACCTTCATTGCCACTCAAGTCGTTGTCAGGAATGGTGATGGCCTGTTCCGCGTCACCATGAATTTTATCCTCAGCCACAGGCACTGTGTCGTCTAGAGGAGGGAGATTTCTGAGAAGAGCCTCCTGTTCATCCTTTTCTTTGACCCAATTATCCTTGCTGTCGCTGTCTGAGGAATTGTCACTGCCAGGAGAGGGCTCAGGGGCGATGCAAGTTAAGGGGGTGACAAGATTTTTCTCCTCCGAGAGAATGAGGGTGATGTGAGCAGTTACCAGGGGTCTGTGCAGGTTACTCTGGAACTAAAAGTGCGTTGTTTGAAAAGCACTATTGGGCCTGGGTTTCCTACCAGAGCTAGCAGACGGCCCAACTTCCTGAGCGGGTGAGGGACTGAGCGGTTCCGCCACAGTTTCCAGGGCAAAACCCGCGGGAGGATGCAAACGGGTGTCGCAGCGTCCCCCAGAACGTTGCCTTTTACCAGAGCGAACCATTATGCTAGAACAGAGGTAGTTGTGTGAAGGATTATATGCAGTATGACTACCAGAACAAAGACAATTAAGGCTAGAGGTATGCTTAACCAGGCTATCAACTAACAGGACCAAGGTGTCGACCAACAGCTCTGCGCTAACGACCAGGACAACCACGAAGATAACCAACATAAACAAAGTGCAGAAATTCAGAACAGGGAAAGGATTACCCTTGAGAGAAATGTCTGTGAGCTTGCGGCGATGTCCCAGAATTACGCCGTCAATCTCTGCTTCCATCAACCAAACCGGATTGCCGCACCTCAGAGCATAGAACAGGGTGAGAAAGCCGTGGATCGCCATGGTTATAACCGAGAGAATGTTGCATCGAACGATGCAGTGCATAAATGCCGATCCCCTTCCCGATCTTACCTTAATTGCCAACCTGCTCTCGCATGAGTTAACATCCCGGGAGGCCACGTTGCCCTGCAACTGGCAGTACTGGGTATTAACTGTTTGCATGGAGAGCCGTGCGAACGTATCTGCCACCCGGATCCGGGATTGTGCACTTTTTATCAATAATGTAAAACCTTTTTATATATATATATTTTTTCACTTTTTTGTTTGTTTGTTCAGAATATATTATTTCCTTTCCTCTTTTTTTTTTTATATACCCTTCTTCTTTATTCTTTATTATTATTTTTTTTAATTAGTAGCAAATGGCCAAAGACCTAAAAAATGGAGAATCTCCCAATATATAGCGAAATGCTTCAATTATGACAGCAACAAGGTTGATGATAGGTTGATAGCCAAAGGCTTGGTGATCAGCCAAACGTGGCTCTTGATACCAATGAAGCGAACAAAGTTCCTTCTATAAATTAATTACTCCAAATGACTTGGAATATCAAGATATTCCATTAAGGATATAAATATTTATATTAAATATATGAATAAGAATAAGAATGATAATGATTTACAATGAGAACAAGAAGCTTTGCTTATATATCACGCAAGTGTCTCTTCATAAAGAGTCATGTCCTATTAGACATGCCTCTTCAACCTAATTATTAGCTTAACTACTATTATTTATGATTATTATCTTTTACATTATATTTATATTATTTATATATTTTATTCGTTACACATTGGGGCGTCCTTCTAGTTGCAACAGGATATTAGGGTTTAGTAGCGCCCTATAGGTTGTGGTATGATCTACAGGGTGTTGGGACATCCTTCTGGTTGCAACATGATATTAGGGTTTAGTAGCACCCTACAGGTTGTGGCCTGTGAATTAGGGGGTTGATGCATCCCTCAATTGTAGTTGCAATCTTGATGTAATTAATATTTCTTTTAAAGAGAAAATAAGACAATTACTAGAGAAGTGTTCGGTGGTTTTTGACCCGGAGGGAGTTTTCCACCTAATGTGTCTATTGTTTTATATTCCTGCATTGTTGTATGGTGTTGTCTACTGCTGATTATTGTTTATAATTATTGAAGAAGAACATTAATAATATCTGAAGAATAACTAATGCTCTGAAAATGAATAAAAAGTGCTAATTTCTAAGAAATACTGATTCACCCCCCTATTAATATTTCCAATTGTCTTGTCATACCTAGGGCTCTTGTATCTTTTGCAGGCATCATTACTGGAAAAAACCATTTCATGCCAATAAGGTGAGCGAAGAACGTATCCCAATGCATAGAGAAACTAGTAAATTTTTTGATCCACATCATTCCTACACCCTTCGTCAAGGAAATCTGATATGGTTCTACGCCTTAAAGGGATGTTTGTTCCTATGCCTCCATATCCACTGCCATGGGAGAATGCCAATGGAGTTCTTAGCCTATGTGATTGTGGGCTAGTGGTGTCATGTTCAAAGTCACCCTTTGATCTTTTAGATTTGTATTGGGCTTCCTCCTCTTCCCTTATGTATTTGGTTCTTTGATGTTGTGATGCACTTCCACAAGTTTTGATTCCTATTTGTTTATTTCCATCCCATGGCATTTTCCCACAAAGATGCTTTCTGGCATAGGTGTATGAACCTGTGTAAGTCTTATTGCAACAAAGGCATGTAAATTTAGTGGTTCCACCCCCTTTTCCTCCTTCATGCCTGGAAACATATTTACACAATGGGGTTTGGTCTGATTTGGTTTTTGTGCCCTCATCATCTCCACTCTCCTCCTCCTCGTCCTCCTCACTAAGGTACTCCTCCTCTAAGGTTTTTCAAATCCACCACTACCCACTTTTTCATCCTCTTCATCAACCCTCCTTCTACCCTCCAACACCATTATAACCAAAAAATGCACCAACGTCAAGAGATTACCAAGCCATATAGCCATGATGTTTGAAGTTTTGATTCTTTGAACTTTGGTGGAGTTAGAGTTTCTTTCTTATAATAAAATGGAGGAATTCTTAGAGTTTTGATTATTTGAATTTTGAACATTTTCATTTAACAATGAACATATAAAAAACACAAATGCTAGATTAGAGTCTAGATCCTACCTCTTTGGCCTTCAATCCCAAGCTCCAATCTCCCTTGCAAGATCCTCAAGCTCCCAAGCAACCCTCTCATTCTTCCTCTTAGTCTTCCTCCTCAACTCTTGCCCCAATTCCAAAAGCCCTCTCCTTGCTCTCTCATATGCAAATGGTGAATTGTGGGAGGGGAGGAGGGCCTTTTAATTCTTTTGTACCTCCCCTCCCTCTAAAAATTCCCTCGCGCGACTGCTCCTTTTTCGCCAACGAAGAGCGATTCCCGCCTAAAAAAATTCGCTCTGGGAGTGAATGGGAGTAGTCAGTGAGTGAACGCTCCTTTGTTCTCCCTTGTTCACTCCCGAAAAACTAGGGAGCGCGCTCGGGAGTGAATTGTGGGAGCACTCTCCCAATGTCGCCACCAAACCGCTTTCTAGTGGAGCGCGTTCGAGCGGGGGGGAGGGCACTCCCTCGCAACCCTACTCGTATGGTCTGAAATGCATTTCAGTCCTGTACCAAATGCATTTCAGCGTTTCGTTTTCTTTTCCAGGCTGAAACACCCTCCTAGCCAACATTTCCTGCAACATAGCATGAAACTCTAGCTCTTGTGCGTTTTATTCCTAGGTCTCTTCTAGAGGGCTTAGTACTTCGTGAAGCCTTGCACCATAAACTTGAGCCTTTCTTGAGAGATTCTAGCCTATCACCTTATAACCTAACCTTACCTTTCATAGGTGATCATATCCTATTGGGACTCCTCCCATTAGTGAAAGTTCGTAAAGAGTAGGGGACCTTGGTTGTGGTGACAGTGGGCCATTGCCCCATTCTCAACACTTAATCTAGCTAATTGTCTTGTAGAGTTTCCCTGTCCAAGGCCTGCTAGATTTTGTGGTAACAAACCCGATTCGAGTGGAAGGGAACAAAATCCAGAGTTTTTGTCGAAACAGATTAAATGCTTAGTATTGTGGGAGTGTTCTGCGATGGTAGATTTAATGATTTAGTCTTGATGTGCCTGCCATTTCCTGCAACAAGATTTCCTTCTGTGCATTTTCCCACTCAAACCAAAATTAGATTAAAACAAACCTTGTCTCTAACACCTAGGATATGACATGATTAGGCTCTGATACCAAAATGAAAGGAAGCAGAGGTGAAAAATACACTTTCTACACTAGTTGGTGAGACTCGAGAAAAGAATGCACAGGAAAAATAGTTTCAACAAACACATAAGATATCAACAACAAACCATTAAACAATGTTTTCTTGGGGAAAATTCCTTTGGGAGAAAAGCCCAAGAGTGCAAAGCAAGAGTTCAATGTATTATTCAGCAACAGGTTATAATACATTTAAAGGATTGTGCTTTTAATAGAAGTAATTAACAACATATAGTTTCTGAAGAAATTTCTGCAGCATAATAGTATCTTCATTAAACTGGGGGCTGTCACTCTGATCCTCGATCTCTCCGTTTAAGCCTGTCTCCCACGGCTAAGGGGGGTAGACCCTGAAAGGAAAAGGATGACCAACTGTGAACCAGTTGGTTTGGGAGACACGGAAGGACAAAGCACTTGATAGATTTTATTGAGTTTAAGAGACCAGTGCCTTGTGGAGTTAATGTGTGAACGATTACTTACTAGATGTCGCAGAAATGTAAACTGTGTACAGCAATCATTTATCATCAAATAACTTGAACGATCCAGGATATCCAGTAAAACCACAATGATCTGGCAATCTGAGAAATAAACCTCGAAAGATACAACCATGTAAAATTTGCGCATTAACCAGATATTATATTCAAGCACGCCAGATAAACATTAATCCCAAATCAACTTTGTAGCCTCAGCAAACATATAGAACACGATAAAATCTTCCAGGCTAAGACTTTAACTGGCAAAATCTTTCCACGATAAATATTTTTTATGGCTTCTTCCAACAAAAATTTAACTAAAAAAAATCTAAAACAAAATTTAAAATTTAATCTAAAACCCTGAAAGAAATTTTCTTTGTCCTTTTTAATTTTTTAATTATTATTATTTTTTTAATTTTTTTTTATTTTTTAATTTTTTTATTTTTCTAATTTAAATATTTTATATTTTTAAAATAAAGCTTAAAAATAAAAATTTAAAAAGAAACTAATTTGAATCTATTCTAAAACTAAAAAAAATAAAATCAAAACTAAAAATCAAAACTTAAAAGCTAAACCCTAACTATTTTATTGAATTTTTTAAATTTCAAAACATAATACACATAACTAAAAAGAAAATCGATTTTATATTTTTCTTCTCTTTTAAAAAAAAAAAACCTAAAACTAAGAAAAAAAAGAAACGAAAGTTCTAAACAAAAAAACAATATGAAATCGAATTTTAAATCTATGGTATCAGCATGGATATTGAACCAAAACGATTTAATTCAACCTACGCTAAACCCTACAACACATGCATGGTCATTTAAAACCGATTTAAACTGCTAACAACAAACCAAAACTCATGCATATGCTAACTCAACAAAACAGAACAAATGCAACTTTGTATCATGCAAGTTTTGGAGTTAGACGGCGGCAGAGGTGATACGTTAATAATTTCGGAGACAACAATGTGTGAAATAGACGCAGGAGGGTTTGGCACCATAAATAAAAATCGATTTTCATTTAAAACTAAACCTACGCTACCTATAAACTCCAAACCCACGAGTATTTTGCAGGTGCACGCGCGGATTTTTTAATGGAGGGCAGCGGTAAAGAAAAACGCAGAGGCAGCGGCAGGCAGAAACTCACGCACCATAACAAAATCGATTTTCATTAATGATTTAACTATGCAATGATTTACCTGTGCCCAACGTATGGAGATTTTACCTGCGCGTATACCCAGCCCGTAACGTGGTCTTACTGTCTTTGCAGGTGATGGCGGAGAAGGAAACATATGCAGGTTGAAGATCCAGGTGAATGGTGGCTCGAGGGGCAGAGAACAACAATGCTGCGTGATGTATTTACTTGAAACCGAAATTCTGTTTGCCGTTGCACCCACAGAGATTACCATATGCCAAACTTGTGAAACGCTTGGCCCACGATTGTATCAATTTTTGCGATTGGTTGTATTTGCAAGTTCCAACGATTTTCATTTGGCGGAAATGATCTTTGACAGTGGGCGGACGCACGCAGAGAAGAGGGTTTTGTAGGTCAGCGTGAGGGAGAAATGGGTAACAACAGTTGCATAAAAATGGAGCAGATTGCCCAGTAAATAATGAAGCTCTTCACAAATTTTATGTCTGAATTTCTCTGCTCCAAAACACCTGTATCCTGCAGACAATGAAACAGGCAACCAAAATCTGGAAAAAAAAAAAAAAATTAATAAAACCCTAAAAACCAGCAAAAGATATTTTACAATTTTGTGACTCTGCAACAGTCAGATTTGTTAGTGACATCCAATATATTTCAAAAAAACTTCAAATTTGCTAATGAAATGCTTCAGAAAACTCTCAGATAAATAACACAAATTAAATGATTAACCCAGGGTCAAAACTAGCTAGGCCCTGCCAAAAATGCTTGTGGGAGTTGGCTGGTTCAGCCTAGAACTTCCCCTAACGCCCACTGATCCTCAAGGGTTTCCTGCACAGCTCACTTCAAACGTCAAATAAGAGAGAAAAAGCAGTACTAGATCTCAAACACAATGGAGATACCTGCCATTACATCAGAAACCCTAATACTACTAAAACCCTAGCATGTGAACAAGATACCTGTGCTCAACAATACTCTTCATTAAGCTGACATTAACGGCTGAAAATTAAAATATGCAGAAATAAAATTGCTCACAGCATTTTAAGAGAGTAACACCAGCAAGCTTTTGACCCCAAAGTCTTCTTTATTAGCACCAGAAAAAAATTTACACGAGAGCTTCTTCAGCCAAAACTCAGATCCAATATCCGATGATCTCAAATGAACCCTAGCACCCTACTTAAAGGAAAAAATCCCAACGGCTAGTTTGAGTGATCCATGACAAAACGATCTCGACCGTCGATGAGGATCAAGACATCTCT
>APFE031258661.1:0-11307 GCA_000404065.3 Pinus taeda
CCCTATGATAGAGGAACATATCCCATCAAGAGAGGAGCTACCCCATCCAAAAGAGGGAGTATCCCATTGATGTTGGAACTGAATAACTTCCTCTAGAACACTATAAATACAGGTATTGGGCCAAGGGAGGGGAGGTTGAAAGCTGAACATTCCAAAGGGTAGATGCTGCTGGAATTAGGACTTCCATTGGAAGCTTGTGAGGAGAGATTACCATCCTTTCTTGTTTCATTTGGGAGTGGGTGAGCTTGTCAAAGTAGAGGAAAACTCTTGCTGGACCCTGGGAGGAACTTGCACAACACCAAGGCTCAGGTTGTAATGGTTTCTTTTGTGTTTCCTTAATACAAATAAGTCCATTCTTCTCAATGATTTGTTGTTAATGAATTGTTTCATATACTCCTTGGTCTATATGTTGAATATGCTTTGTTTTATGGAATATTCAGGTGTTATGTAAGCGTTTGATTGTTAGTGTATGCAGGTTTCATAGTGAAGGAGGAGCTCATCTGGATCAACTAGACTACTACAACAGCGTTGGACTTCAGGTAGGATCGAAAAACACTTGGTTTCTCATATGATAATGCATGTTTAGAGAAGGATTGCTCTTAATTGTCTTGTTTGTCACTAGAGAGTCTTAGACTCCTAAGGAGGTTAGTTTTGTCAGCAAAAATAACTCTTTTCGCATGACACCTATAATGCCAACACCACAATTTCCTAGTTCATCTAATACTAAAATACACGGGCTTGGAACAAGACAACACAACATATGGAAATTTTTTCTCGTCACCTTTAAAATTTTGGAGGAATTAACCTTTAGCTTCATTTATTCAATGATTTTTTATTTCAAGGAATCTCCTAGTTTCTCGGTCACAACCCACTTGTTCAAATGTATTTCCTCTAACAATTTGATGATGGTTGCAATGGTTTTGTGTAGGGACATCACGTCTTTAAACAAAATTGACCATTTGTGTTGTTGATATCTAAAGGCTTTGAATGTATTGGGTAGCTCATTCTTAACCCCGAGGTCCCATACAAAGATAAATTTCCAGCCCTCAAACTTGCATGAACTACCATACCCATATCCTTCGCTATTGTATAGTCTTTCCATCGAATTTTTTGTACAAAAAAATGGTCTTCAATAATTTGATTAGCTTCTTAGGCTTTTCAACACACAATTACTGGTAAAATATGTTACTTATGCCTAGAGATTTTCTTATTTTTGGATGCAAGATTATGAATGTGCAGTGTTTACTTTTGAATCTATTCCATAAAGTGCACAAATGATGGGTTTTCTCCTAGTTTAAGCAAAATGTCTAGAACTTTCAGTCCTCAACGAGAACCATATACATACACTACAATAAAAAAAGGAAAAATACTTATTAGAGCTTTTTGAGTGATCCTCCCCTGACTTTCCTCTATTAGATAAAAGAGTTAGACCTACCTATTGTCAACAAAGGATAATTACAAGAGGCTAGGGTTTGATTCTAGGGAACCAAAAGTTGCTTTGAATATCATCCATATGAGGGTCACGTCATTTTCACTAGGGGTTTGAAGCTAGTTCGCTCTCTATAGGTAATGAAGTTTATGTTACAAAATGAGACACAACACCACCATGATTTAATAGACACATCACACACTATTATAATAGTCTCTTATGCCCAAGAAAGAAATCCTTCATGTGTAGCGGGCTTCAATCACTTTGACTATAATGAGGGGTAGGCATATGATCTTTTCCACCAATCTGAGCTCAACACATGTTGTCTGGAAATTGGTTAGACGTCAAAATGTCTAGTAAGAATGATGAAAAATGGCTAAGCTAATATTTTGACTTGTGAACATTCATATTTATGTATTTAAATCTTATTTCTTAGGCTTTCTAATTATTTAAGTATTTAAAAGATTGTTAAAAAAAATAGGAGTTTGGTTCCAATACCCTTTCTCTCTTATTATTCTTCTTCAACATTTTTGTATTGACAACTATCCATTGCATTGTAAACGGGTCCATTTTCAATTGAAGTTGACACCCTTTACAAAGTTGATTGAAAGTGTTTTCTATGTTTTAAGAAAATGGCTAGAATTGAGGGAGTATTAGAGCTACTAAATACTTAGATGTTGTCTACTACTGACAATACAATCAAAATTAGCAAAGCCATTCTTGCTCATATTGAAATATGTTTGCATCATGCATAGGAGAAGGTTGAGTTTCTCCAACTTGAGTCACAACTACAACAAGATGAACTACAATAGAAGAATCATCATTCTAAACAAGTTCTTGTTCATAACAATACCATTTTATGATTCTGACTCTAATCAGTAGTTAGAGATTAGTCAAATTTGTGAGGTCTCTTCAGGAGAAAATTTGCTTAAAGATCTAGAGGTTCAGCTTGCATTTCCTAATCCCTTCATCAAACCTTGGGAAGAAGTTGTTAACAACGTGAACAAAAATGACCTTGGATATGACAAGGATGTGTCCGTTTATATTCTAGACTATTCCAAGCCCATCCAATTTCACAGTGTTGGGTTTCTTTAGGATGATTTATCTTCGCCTCCTCCTCCACAACCATAGATTCTCAAATGTCAACATTGTGATCAGATTGGCCATGTTAAAGATCAACATTTTGATCTTCACCCTTGTGATCATTTTGGTAAGCACACTAATCATTCAGACAAATGTTCCAAAAATAAGACTCCTACAAGAACAAAGATTCACCTTGGATAGATCACTTCTTGGCAATGGTATTCAACAATAAAGAAGATATGTTGATCATACGTTTGAGTTCAGTATCGAGTATTGACATGTCTTTAGTTGATATTTCTTCATCTTCTCACCTTGTATCTAATAGGGGGGAATTGATAGTCAGTTACCAACCTCGAATATTTATCAAGCGAGACTGAGCCACAACCTAAATTGGAGCTAAATGCCATATCCTAGATCTAGAGTCAGTCGTAGCCAGATTCAAAGTTATAGCTAGAGATAGAGTCATGCTCCATGACCATGCTTTTTGGTTGGTGGCCTGCCTTAAACTACCACCAACAAAAGAATTTGGTTTCTACTACATCAGTTTTTGGTCATCTTCAAACTGACATAATATGTGTTCATCTTTAAACCATTATTAGGGAACACTCTCACCAGCAAAAGACTTCAACTTCTAGCCATATTTGAAATTGTTCTAGAAACTACTTTAAGATTTAGCTCCAGAGTTGGTGGTCAACCTTAAACCAAAACTAGTAGAGACCCCATTTCTCCCAACTCATTTGGTTTTTGGTCTTCCTTAAACATGATTTCAAAAAGCACATTCGACCATTAGATGCCATTCATTTTTCACCTTAGCTCTCTTCTTGGTCTCATATACACCCCTTTGAATTAATGTGGCAAATCTTGGACACCTAACCCATTAGGGTTATGGTGAACAATTAATAGAAGTCTAAGAAACCTTAGAAGTTGAATGCAATGGTATCAATGTTGTAATTATATGCATATCAATATTAATGAAAGTTGAATTCCTTCCAACAAAGAGGATGCCATGTTATCCCCATTACTCGTGGAAAACGATTTAACCATGTGAACATTATGATGATGAATCTAGAAGGGTTAACATTATAACTATAGTTAATAGTTGAAGGAGTCAAACTTAACCACTAGTTGGGTATCAAGTTGTGTTATAATCGGGCCACAAGGAGGAAAAGGGGCTCCATTCTATTCAAGTATATTGTGTTTAATAAACGAGCGAATTAGTTGTTAGTGGATATATAGAGAGTAAAAAGAGAGTGTTTATGTTATGTAGTATACCATTGGCCATGTGTATCACTCATTTTTACTTGCATCCATTTCCTTTGAAAGAAAGAGAGAGAATATCAACATCACCTTTCAATTAGGTTTTCTCCTTTATGGGTTTCCTGAAGCATATCTTGTGTAATTTGGATTATGAATGTTCATTTTTTCACTGTTCTCTATTTTTTGGTATTTCCTATATTGCATGTATAAGAAAAAACAATAATTTAATTAATTATAAATCTAAGGAAAATTAACCCTCAAAGTAAGATTTCATATTTTCAATATATTTTGTTAAATTTTTGGTGATGAAATTTCTAGTGGAATATCAATGAAAATTTATGGATCCTATAATGGCAATGGTAGTGGACCCCTTTATGTTGTTCATGTTGAAATCGTAGCAATAAAAAGGTTCAATTTTGACTTGTGCCTTAGTCAAATTGAGTAAATAAAATTTCCACATCAACAAGACAACTTGGAGGCAATTAATTTGTGTGACATGGCCTTGTCTACTAGTTTACTCTGTAAATTTGAATTATAGGCTAGAAGTAGAGTTTTGCATGAGTTGATTGTTAAGACCTAGCAATATAGTTGAGTTATTGTTAGTTGAACTCAGTTAATTGAGTTCTAGTCATTAGTTGATTCAATTGAAGGTAAGTTAAATATTTAAGACTCTTGTTAACTCACTAATCTCTTATTTAACTAGTCAATCAACTAAAAAATGACACAGTCATGCATGTAATTCAAATTTCCCAGTTGAGGTGGAGGAAAAGGCATGTTTGTATACTATTGAGTGTACATTACTTTTGCATTGAGCAGGTCAATTCCTAGAGCTAATGCGCAAGGAAATAAGGAATTTTTCCTATTTTTTAGGAGCTAATTCCCCCAGGATTTCATAAGGAAATAGGAGGTTGGTTGAGGCTTGAATTGGCTAAGTGTTGGCCAGAGAAAGTTAGGAAGCAAGTGAACAAGATTGTAGTGCAGGGTGTGCTTCAGAGTTGAAACAAGACAATGCAATTTTTTATTTTTTCATCTGAATAAATGCAAAGTAGTGGAGGGGTTTTTCCTAGTTGGGTTCCCATAGAAATCACAGTGTACTTGTGGTTTTTCTTATTGCATGTCTATGCATGTTGTTTTAAATAGTGATTTTAATTTTGTAGATTAATAAAGTATAATGTGTATCTCCTGATTTCAGTGCAATTTCTTGATCAATTGAAATTTCTATCAGATTTATACAGTTCAAGATATATCATATTCTAATCCTATCTACAAAAAACCATATGCACAACTTAAAATTATTTTTCACCCCTTTTGAAGGGTATTTAAACTTTGAGCTAAAGGGAGATTATAAAGAGATTAAAATCAATATAATAATGGAAAATTTAACCATTTCCTCCCATTTCAAAACATATATGGACATTTGGGAGAAGAAGATGAAATTGGTTATTTACAAGAAAGAATATTTGCATGTGTTGGAATTGAAGGGAGGAGATAGCTTATAAAAATGTTGTTTTTGTGAACTAAGGGTTGGAAATTTTTTGTTAACCAAGATAGTAGAGGTGATAGCAAAAAAAACAAGGGAAACCATGGTATGGATTGGAACACCAAACTAGCAGATCCGTTACTTTACTACAAGCTTGTGTTGTGGCCTTTCTTTCTTCCTAGATATGGAAAATGTAGCCACATATTGTTGGGAAAGTTTAGATGGAATGGAATTGTTTCGTAGTTTTCTTCCCTCACTAAAATTAATTCAAGTACTTTTATATTGGTGCGATCAAAACAATATGTGATTTTTTCCCACTTTTTTATTTGTTTATATATCTCAAAAATGTATTACATATTTCTAAAGTTTGCAATTGTTTATTGATAAATGGATATATTGTTATTTAATGCCTCACACATTTATTATTTTCTTTGATGCATTTTCTTGAAAACATTTACATGCTTTTTTATAAATCCTGTCACATTTTCTTTCTTTTTCTAGTTATTGAATATCTAAGATTGTCTCTCTTTAATATTTCCAACATTTACAAATCTTTACATTTTCAATTATACCAATTCAAACCAAATTTAATGTTGTGTAGATGGGCAAAAAGGTGTGTGGCAAGTAAGGTTTTAAATTTTTTGATATCACTCTTTCGCATACTTATATTTCATTCTTTCGTAGTCCTTATTTTTCAAAACTGAAATTTTGAATAACCTCTTTTTTTTTCTTTTCCTTTTTGAGATCTTGAAAAATCTGTAATTAGATATTCACTTAAATATGGAATTTTGAAGTCTGAATAGTGAAGTTTCCGTTGCTAAGGTGAAAATGGGCAGCAATATTTGTAGAAGTTAAAGTATTAAACCATCGTCCCAAGAGCTAGCTTGAAGTGTACACTAGAATTTGGATCACTTGGCATCATTCCTCACTCAAGGGGAATATAGTAGGAGATATCATCTAAATTGGTGCCATTGTTAGGGAGATCGATTTCCATCGTAAGAAGGAGTGAAAGTGAATGATAGTATTGTTATTCATGGCATAGGAGGAAATATTATTTTATAGTACTTCTTAGATGTTTAATAAATATATTTTTAAGGCAATAAGTTTCTTTAGGTCACCTAGGGACTTCAATTATATCAAGTTGGAGGATAGTGGAAGACATACAAATTCCTATTTTGTTAAAAGAATTGATAGAAACTTATTTAAACACGGATAAATGTTTCACACATAAAGAAATCATATTTTTGAATCATAATTTCTTTAACATGGCACTGACTTTCTAGATTTGCAGTAGGTCCAAGCTAGATTCAAGTCAATGGATATGGTTCATTGTGGAAGATAGGTTGATATATGTTTATCGATGTTACTTTCCAAGAGGTGAGAGGAATTGGAAGATTTGGTATCAAAGCAAAGCTTTGATTTCTTCTTCTTCTTTTTTATGTTTGCTATTAGGTTCAAATGCACCAAAGATGAGATTCATTATGTTGATCTTATTATGTATTGGACGAGGGAGACATCCCCAAAGACAACAAAATAGAGAAGATTTGGAAAATTTGCGTGCTCACTTCTCATCCATTTTACTCCTTATGGTGGAATTAATGATATTGTATCTTGATCAGAGCCTTTTTAACTGAAGCCATAAGTGTATTTTGTTTCCTAATGTAAGTATTTATATATTTTTAGTCCAAGATACCTTAAATTTCATGGCATGGTCATCCACAACCCTATTTATCTTTTCATCCATAGTTCTCCTTCTAATGTCAAAATAATGCATGAATGAGGATGACTCGATAAGTAAAGTATGTGTTTGATTTCATTGGTTGTGGCATTTTTACCTAGCTTTTCTACTTTCACCAAGTAGCTTAGGTAGGTATGATTTATTTATGTTCTAGTTTCAATCACCTTAAATTTTTAGTCATGAGTTCTCTTGTTTCCTTCATATCTTATTGTATTTTATTAAGTGGAGAAAAAAACTGAATCTTAGAAAGATTACCCATTTTCTTTCATAAAATAAACGAGTGAATGCCTTTTGGGAATTGGGAGAAGTCACATACAACATCATATATAATGCGCACGATTGAATTTTTATCCAAGGGAAAAGATTTGCAAGGGTTAAAATTTTCCCAAAATAGGCAAAAGATAGGAAAATGAACATGGTGATATTTTTGGCAAGTTTGATAAACATGATGATTGAAAGAATGAGATGATTAATATGGAGATGTGGATTTTTGTCTATATGAAAAAATATTAGTTTGATACCCTTGGTTTTACTCTTGAATGCTTATTCATCACATGGCACCTATTTTTCAAAGCCTTATTAGGTAGTTTTATGTTCTTTTGTGGGTTTGGCTTTTTGCTGTCTTTTCGTAATTGTAGATATTATGTTATTTGTTTTTGGAAATATAGTGATATGGACAAGTCCCTTATGCCCCAAATATCATTCATCAACTTACATATTGTGAAAAAATCCATTGTTTAATTGGGGACACACTTTCTATAGATTGGGGTCAGCAAGTAAAAGTCCATTTATACTAAAATTCAAAATTTTCAAATTGTGAAAAAAATCCATTTATAATAAAATTCAAAATTCTAACCATTTATTAAAAAATGCATTTTGTATTCCTAAATAAATGATTGAAATTTAAAGTGATAATGCATTCACTATTAACCAAAGTTTCGTTTCGGAGGTTATACATCTGTGAAGTTTCGAAAATTGGAAATTATAATTGAGTCGAACCGGGTCCATTTCGGAATCTGTAAAGTTTCGAAAATTGAAAATTATAAATTGCAAGAGGTGTGCGTCTGCCGGGAGTCGAACCCGGGTCTATTGCTTGGAAGGCAATTATCCTAACCGTTGGACTACAAACGCTAGACATGAGAAATTGAAGTACTAGAAAGGAAGACTGGCAGATATATACATAGACGATTCGCCGGTGGGAAAAGTAATAAAATTCCGTCCAACTCCATCCATCCTGTAAACAAACAAAAGAAAATATGGGAGTGGTGGTGGAAATGTCGTCCAATCGAATCGGAGGACTCCACTCACTCACTTACGGTTGACGTGATGGGGTATGTGGGCAACGGAAGGCGTGACGCGGACGTTCCAATTTCTTCCCACATGCATAACGCGAAAGATATACAAGCCGTTTAAATTCGAATTCCACCACACTTGCTATTGTCTCTTCGGAGACATCCGATAAAATTGGAACGATACAGAGAAGATTAGCATGGCCCCTGCGCAAGGATGACACGAACAAATCGAGAAATGGTCCAAATTTTTTTCATCTTTCCCGCTTGAACAATTTTCGTTTAAATTTTTTTCATCTTTCCCGCTTGAACAATTTTCGTTTAAATTTTTTTCATCTTTCCCGCTTGGACAATTTTCGTTTAAATTTTTTTCATCTTTCCCGCTTGGACAATTTTCGTTTAAATTTGCAATTAATTTCTTTTCCCGCTACAATTTTTTTCATTTTTGTTCCCCGCCACGACCACCAAATTTGCAGTTAATTTCTTTCATTTTTGTTCCCCGCCACCACCACGAAATTTGCAATTAATTTCTTTTCATTTTTGTTCCCCGCCACAAAGTTTGCATTTAATTTCTTTTCCCGCCTTTCGCTGCAATTTACAATTTTTTTCATCTTTGTTTCACAACTTAAAATGGCGTCACTATGTCAATTTTAGATGCTTACTCTTGTCAAAATGCATCTATATCTATACATTGGATGGGTTCCTTTGGTGACCTACGGAGATCATTCAGACTCAATTGCATTTCAAAATTTCTAATTTTGGAACCAATACCCCTAACAAATGAGAAGACACATCACACCAAGTTAGATGCATTGTGTGTAATTGGAAACTTGCGAGGAAATAAAATTGTTGTAGTTAGATATAGTAGACAAGCACGCATGAAAGGTGTATACTTTTCATAAATGGTGAGAATAAATATATTTATCAAATGGACATATTATGAGAAACCTTGACATCTAAAATATGTAGATGAGTATAAAAATACTTAACAACGATTCAGTGATAATTTGAGGAAAATAGAAATTCAAAATTCTACCTAATCGAAGAAATACATAATGCAAAGGAAGAGTAGCTTATCTACCCGTGGAGACATATTGAAGCACCCATCTAAAGGGAATCAAAGAGATGGAAAAAAAAATAGAAAGCAAGAAACCTTCAATTACTTGATCAAAAAAATAAAAAAGAGACAAGGGAACCTACAAGGGGAAACCTAAAGAGAAAGATTAAGGAAAAAGGAAGTTCAGGGAAAGGGGAAACAATAGAAAGAAAGTTAAGGGATAGTAAGGTAGGGGACTAATAGATAATGACAAAAAGAGGGAAAGAGAAGGGGGGGAAACAAGGAGAAAGAACAATGCAAGGGAAGGGGAGGAAATGTAAGAGGAGTGGATACTAGAAGAGAGGGAGGGGGAGAGGGAGGAAGGAACAAAGGGGAATGAACGAAGCAAATTTGAAGACAATCAAAGATAGGAAGGGAGAGAAAGGAAAAGAAAAGGAGAAGGAATAAGATAAGGAGAGAAATGCATAAAGGTTGGAAAGGTGACACAAGGCAAGGAGGAAATGGGTGGAATCCTAGGAGGAAAGGGCAAGGGATGAGGCATAGGAAAGAGATGAAAGGAGGAGAAAAGGGGGGAAAGGAGGAAGGAGGAAGGGGTAATGCAATCAGAGAGACTTAGGGGGAGGTAAGGAAGAGGAGGGCATTGGGAAGAAGAAACCAACCACCACAATTGGCTTGGCTTGGATTTCCTTTCGAGGCCCTGTCGAAGTTTATTTTTATGAAGTACAATTGGGTGGGGGGAGGGCAGAAGGAAGGGCTGGAAGGGAAGAAATTAGGTACAGAGGGAATCTACCATAAGGAATAAGGAGAGAGACCCATTTCAGTTAGAATGATCTTTTCAAGTTGATTGCATTCCCAATATTTGGAGGACCAAGGAAGAGAAGATATTGTTGCCCTTATTTTTTTTAGGACAACTTACCAAATAAAGTTTATGGAGGCCCTTATATTCTTAAATGTTTGTTTATTACGCTCCTACCAAATCTCCCATAGGATGAATCCTGGGACTAGTTTCCATGCTCTATTGACAATGGTATTAGTAAAAGGGGAGTCACTCCATAATTGTAGAGTGGAGAGGACATTATTTTTTATTATGTTAGTTTGTCAAAAGAGCATAGCAAGGTGGTCCGAGATAGAAGTAGAGAAACTACAACTATTGAGAAGATGATTGATATTTTCTAAATTGGAGAGACAAGGGGCCCTGAAAACCATGACTTTGAAGCTTGTCCCATGTCAAAGGTTTTCTCCATAATAGAAGCCACAAAAAAAGAGTGATTTTGGGTTATTGTTTTAGATTTCATATTTTATGCCATTTTCCTACGTCATCCTAATCTTTGTTTCTTGCGAGAATATTGCAAGATTTAGAGAGGTTAAAATTTCCTGAAGGATGATAAACCCAGCAAAGAATATCATTTCCCTCTTGAACCACTATTATTTTGTTTGTTAATTCCTGCTTGATAATTATGCTTTCATTTTTGGAGTGAGGATCAATCCATTCCTCACATGATGTCCAATTGTACCATTAACAAGTGCAGGGGGATGGTTCCCATTAATATGCAACTAATATTTGGCCCTTGGAGATGAGGGAGTCCCTAGTTGGGTGGATTTGTTCATTCTGAGCTAACTTTGGCCACTGATGCCAAGAGCCATCGCAAAATAGTGCATTGTTCCTGCTTTTGATTAATTCCCAAAAGTTATGCTCCTCAACAGGATGTTTGTTTCTCCAAGCATCATTCTAGATATGAGAACCACTGATGTTTGCCATCATTATGATGACATGATATTCCTAGGTATCGCGGGCATACTTACATTTCCACATTCTTCTCCATAAATCCTCTAGGTTTTTTATCCATCTCCACCAAGTTTTTGCACTTAAGGCTCTATTGAGTATATATGAATCACCATGACCAATGCCTCCTATTTCTAAACAACAAATTTTGTCCCATGCAACTAAAGCCCATTTTTCAGTCTCTTTTGGTG
>APFE031258664.1:12559-31975 GCA_000404065.3 Pinus taeda
TAGGGGGCAACTATTATAGACATTTTTGGGCACTTCAACCCCAATCATAAATTTCCATAAACTGAGGGCTCCTAAGTCACTAAAAGTGTTGCTTCACTGCCTAAAGGAACAAGGTCAGCTGATTACATCATCTCCCAGAAGTTCTGCACTAAAAATTTCTCATAAATGGTCAAAATTGGACCATACTGAAAACCCACTGCAGAGGGTACGATGCATATCACCTTCCCAATGTACAAGGTGCGATGCATACTGAATGGCTACTGCGTAGGGTGTGATGGTTGGGAATGGACAAATGGTAGGGAAAAATTGCGAGGTGGAACATCATGGAATCTTCCAGAAGCTTCCCCTCTAACACTTGCCTCTCTGTTTTTGACTAGGGATGAGTAAGAGATCATCATTCTCCAAGTGGAATCAGGAACTATTAGAGAGAGGACACTAATCAAGACCCCATAAGATGACTCACCTCCCTACAATCATCTATATATGGATCCCTCATCATAGAGATCTAGAGGCTAGAATCTTGTATCTTGTAGAGAAGTGTTGTTGGTTTTCTGGTGTATATTCATAGTGTTGGGTAATCTAAGCTTTACTTGAGGTGAACAAGGGCTTTCTAGCTAGAGGATGATGCTGGGTCAGAACATATGGTTGTAATCTTCTTGCTACTTTTCATCTTAATAAAGCTATTCAAGTTTTCCTCCATATTCTTGTATGTTTACTTATATATGCATTTGTTTGGTTAATGCACATCTGGTCCTGTGTTATTTATGAATATAGATCTTTGTTCTTCAATAGTAGTATGTTGTTGTGATTCCACAGGTGCTCTTTGAAGCTGGGCAGGCGAAGAAGAAGCGACAAATCTCTATTAGGAAGGAGAGGAAATCAAGCGCAATACTAGAGACTTAAGAAAGATCAACTGTGAAATAAATTCAATGAACATAAAAACAATTTGGAACCTAACGCACAACAATTAAAAGTCTAGGCTAGAGACGTATTTTGGCGTCGTAAAGCCTGGTAACTATCGTTTTCATCGTAGGTTGGGTGATTCCTCCTCTTTGAGATGACAAGTGCCAGTATGGACTTGTGCTCCCATGTTCCATTGAGTATATATTGGAAGACCACAATAGGATATATCCTTTATCCTTAGGAAGCCGTGTCTGCTGCCCTATCGATCACAATGCACTAAACACAACATTCGGGAAGATTGATTGCCGTACCATAAAAAGTATTCTACAGTTTTACGATTGGTTTGGTAATCCCTCTATCTCGATTTCCAGAGTAGTCTCTTTCATTCCTTTTCAGACTCCTTAAAAGAAACGGTCCATATGAGCACTTGTCACTTTAGGCTCATTAAAAATTGAAGGCGACTAGAGTCATCTTTAGCTTTTTCTTGACTCTTAAAAATTGAAAAAGAAAGTTGTGTCAAAGCTTCATAAAATTTATTTTAATTGGAATGACGTCACTATTCCCTCATTAGTCTTAGGTTGAGAAAATGGAGTCCACCAACCAAGGATTTCCCCTTGGGGGAAATCCTAGTCCTTTCTCCTCTTGGGGAGAGTTGGTGCACCTCATATGGCCACATTGTCCCTTCCAGGACTGACAATTGGCTTGCCAGTATGGCTCTTCTCGACCTCTGTCATTAAGAGCACTGTGATTCCTGAGCAATCAAATTAGCGACTAGATGATACTAAAGTTACCCCCCAACCTTTTTCTTTGTTTGTTTCTCCCTCCCCTCCTTCCTCTTTGCTTGGTGAAGCTGGTAAAACTAAAAACCAAGTAACTGAGAAGAAGAAGAAAGGGAAGGAGAAGGAGAAGAAGAAGAAGGAGAAAAAGGCAAAAAGGGGCAACCATGCATCATCTAGCGAAAATACACACACTGCATTATCGAAACCCAAATCTCCATGTGTCATTTGCAAAGGAGACCACTATCATCGAGATTTTCCTTGCATCCCTCGGATCTTAAGGGACTGGTCTCCTCATTTGCACAATCTGGTGTTGCCAACCTCTAACGATCATGTTGAGATTACACCATCCACTGTGAAAATGAAGTCTCTAGGCAGAAAGGAAAATATAAATTTCCTTGTAGACTGTGTGAACGCAATCATGCCGTCCATCATTGTCCCTTCCTGGACGAAGCTAAAAGAGTCTTGGATAACTGTCTTGCTTCACCACTAAGGCTTCCTCTTGGATACAAGAGACTCTTGCCAAGTCCATTGCTAGTTGAAAATCTGGCTGACACACCTATTTGGTTAGTCAAAGCATCTATCTTTGAAGATAAACCCTTTGAGTCCACACTGGACCAAAGTCATCGGGTCGAGATGGAAGTCGACCCAGTCTTGTCTTTGGAAGGTCTATCTTCAAATGATACAGTCACCGAAGAGAATGAGAACGAAACCATTTAAATTCTTTTTGTAAACACAGACTCCAATGAACATGGGGGCAATCTACCCATTCCTTTACCGCAGGAAGGAATTTTTTCAGAGTCATATCCGATCGTTTATTCGGTCCCACCTTCGAGCAACCTAATCATTTCCTTCGATTGGAATCTACTAGGCAGACCCTGTCTACCATCTAATGTACCATTTCAAATCATTGTACAAGATTACATAATGGTGATGGTCAGTACTATCATAGATGAAGGGGCTTCTGTGAGTATTCTTTCCTCAACTGCTTGGAAAGTCATTGGTTCGCCATCACTTCTGCCTGAGATGCGAAACTTGACAGGCTTCGACAAAGGAACCAGTTGACTGTTAGGGGTCCTTCCAAATTTTCCTATGACTTTGAGAGGGAAAACCATTTATCTGAATGTAATGGTAGTCCAAGGACCTTTAGATTACAATCTACTCCTTGGGCGTGACTACATTTATAGCATGGGAGCCATTGTCTCCTCACTCTTTCGAGTAATGTGTTTTCCGCATGAAGGGAGAGTGGTCCAGCTCGTAGACTAGCTTTCATTCGCCGACTCACACATGGATAATAGTCAAATGCCATCCCTAACTGGTCTTTTCATGCAAGGAATGTCTCATCAATCTCCAGTCCATCCACTGATGAGTGCGAGTAATTCGGTGATTGTGACTGAAACCCAGGGGGCACGCACCCTGGTCTGCTTCGGCAGAAAAACTTCGAGTATAGAGTATGTTTCCACGTAGAATATATGAATAGTCTGACACACCCATCTGTTTAGGAAAATGGGATTAGACTGGAATAAGATACCTCCGTTAGAAGGTATGCCTTTCCTGATAGAACAAATGTTTTGTCTGCAAATTAGAGGGTAACCTGGAAACTCTACTTCACTATGCCCAACAGCATGCAAACCTTTTCACATGAAAGTGAAAAGTGACCATTTATTTTCTTAGTTTGTAGGTTCTTAACCCTTTAAATTCGTAGGATTGGTCATTCCTAGCTTACATAAAGAAATGATTCGGAGCAAAGTTTCAAATGGTGCAAGCTCCCTAAAAATTAAACCTATCGATGAGACATCCTTATTATACGACTAGCATGAGTAATTTTATGCAAAGTTCAAGCTCGTTAAAAATTAAGCCTAAGCAATGAGCATATGTTCTGCGAGAGTTTAAGCTCATTAAAAAATGAACCAATCTCTGGTAAATAACCATTGTGAATGCATTATCATCAGCTTTTTAGCCTTGGTCGTGTTCTTACCATCACCTCCACTCTATTTTAGTCAATCATACGCCTCCATTTGATTGTTTACCCTTTTGAGGTACAACTGCGACGAGTGATTATGTTAGCCATCCTCTTAACATTGTTGTGATTGGAAAATTCCAAACCTTACTTGGAACCAGTTGCTACCCGAAAATATTACTTGTTCCTCAAAAAACGAGTGTCCTTTAAGCTCTCTTCATTTGTCTCATAAAATATGAAAAGATTGCCGACCAATTGGCCTCTCCAGCTCATTAAAGCTATCAGAAGTGCTACCCATCCTCTAGATTTTAATCTTTTTGGACTTGAGGGATCATTACACAAAAGGATCGAGTGCTTGTCTTGTTCGGCTCGTTAAAACTATCGAAAATTCATCCCTTTTGAATTATTTTATACTTTTTCAGACTTAAGGGATTATATGACGAAAAAGGATTACTGGAGTTTCCTTTCCATCCCTTTTCAAACTTTCTAAAATTGAAAAAAGACTGAGTTATCTTTGTCGTTAAACTTGTTAAAACTTATAGCGACAAACTTGTCCATGCAGACAAGAACGAGTTTCACTGTTGCTAGGCTCGTTAAAACATAGCGACGGGTTTGCTCGAAGGGAAAATTATAGAACAAGCATATGTTATCCTCCTCAAGCTTGACAAAAATAAAGAGGTACTGGTTAGCAATGATTGGGGAAAAATTCAGAAGAAAACTTGAAGAAACTTTATTGGTAGCAAGTCGCTCTTGAACATGACACTTTCACTCCATCACCATGATTGAGTCAGGTTGGGTTATTTTGTTCACCGGTCATGTTACCATTGGTCCACCGTACCATCCATTTTTTGGGTTAACACTACCAATCCATTTCAGTGTCGCTGATATGTTTAACAGAAGTCACTTAGAGAATTCACCAACCCAGCTTGTGTCTCATCCGCTGCAATACCTTCATCCTTCATTATTTCATGATCGCCACCCTGAACCCTGTATCATCAGATCATTTTCACCTCCACAAAATCATTTGCTCCATTCTGTGTCGTAGATGTGGGATTCATTAAGGCCCTCTTACGATGGGTCACTTCTTGTCGACAACAGCTCATTATCCAAGAAGTCGACCTAGGAACAACCCTTTCATTACTTTGAATCTTGCATGCCTTAAGGGCAAGTTTCTCACTTCCGACAATAAGTTTACATCAATGGCCTTCGACCGAAATATTTTGCATGGTGTTCGAAGCCAAGTCCAATTTTCACACCACGTGAATTGTACTATCATACCTTGAGGGTCATCATCATTATCGGTGATTGCTCTCGTGCCTGTTAACAGTTTACGTCATTGGCTGGTAATCAGGGGATGTCTTTCCATGTTCAACTCCAAAACATCTGTTCACATGGATCGACTTGTAGTTTGGGTGAAGATTGAACGAGTTTGAAGACCCCGGATCTATTTTCATCCATTTGGGCTACGATATATTCAAGAAAATAAAGACATCAAATGTACATCATTACTACACAGATGATCATCCAGATCAAAGGATGATGGCACTATCAGAATCATCAATCTGCCACACAGATGGTTGTCTGTCCTATGTACATGAAAATGAATTTATAAAACTGAGCATGGGAATGCCCACCTCAGCTAGATCATGAAAATATTATGAAGATAATGTATTGTATTATATCTTATTATAGGTTGCCTTCTAGTTCGAAAAACCTCGGACCCTCATGATCATGGAATCTTCCAGAAACTTCTCCTGTGACACTTGCCTCTCTGAATTCACCCAGGGATGAGTAAGATATCATGAATCTGTTAGTGGAACCAAGAACTATCAGAGAGAGGACACTAATCAAAATCCCAGAAGCTGACTCACCCCCCTGCAAACATCTATATATGGATCCCTCATCCGAGAGATCCAGGGGGCTGGAATCTTGTATTTTGTAAGGAAGTGTTGTTGGTTTCTTGGTGGAATATCATAGTGTTGGGTGATATAAGATTTTCATGAGATGAAGAAGGGCTTTCACGCTGGGAGGATGATGCTGGGTTAGATCAATGGGTTGTAATATTCTCTTCTACTCTTTCTATCAATAAATCTATTTAAGTTTTCCTCCAAATTCTTGTATGTTTGATGATATATGCATTTGTTTGGTCAATATATATCTGGTCCTATATTGTTTATGATTGCAGATCTTTGTACTTTGAAGGTATTATGTTGCTTTGACTTTACAGGTGCTCTTTGAAACGCGGTAAGCAAGGAAGGAGCGGCAAAGATCTGTCAAAGGGGAGAAGAAACAAGCAAGGAGCCAAGTGAAGACTGAGGTTGGTACTCTCTGCTGCTCTCCCATCTACTTCTCATAAAGGAAAATGAAAGTAACTTTAGTTTGTTTGTTTCTAATATAGCTACCCATCTTAGTGGGACTAGCAGTGCTGAATGGACACTAGATTTCCCGATAACAGGGAGTAGTGCTAATATCTACACATTGACACGGGGGAGACAAAGGCCATTAGCGCTGGTCTTGTAAATTGGGAAAAACAGAAGTTTAAGGGGAAATGGTGTAAAAGGGAAATGATCTGCTCATGAAGAGGGACATAATGGGAGTTTCTTCATGAAGGCAAAGCATGTGTGGTTCATTGTAGAGGTCCTCCATGATCAAGGAATAGGAAGTGTAGGGACAGTGACAAAATGTTGTGTAACAAATGCCCCCTAAAGCATGAAGTCCGAGGTGGAGTGAGGGATGAAATGCTTTATATGTTAGTGCGGGAAACCGGTCTATTGTCGAAAAAGCTGCAAGAAAGTATAGATACATATACATAAACTGAGATCTCTGTCAAATGATACATGAATTATGGCATGGGCACAACTACCCAGAGAATGATCATGTAAATGGATCCAGGTATGGGTGGAACCATCCGTCAAAGAGGATCATAATGAAGCCAAGGTATGGTCGCAACCATCCAATAATGAGAAGGATCACATATGATAACTCATGGTCTGGTCACAGCCAACCATCTAAAAGAGACATGCATATCATCCTAACCATGTCACATCACTTCGCAACCTAGACTTTTGTGATCTGAGTCCAAGGTCTTGTGCTCCAACATGACCCAACCAAAGTACAAATTCGAGCATGTGAATGAATGTGTTGATGTCAAACATGCTAGAAAGTCGCTTGATTACCAGTCAATGATGTAAATTGTTAACAAGCGTGAGAGAAACCACCAATAATGACAATGGTCCATAAGGTACTATCAACACAATCCACTGAATGTGAATACAGGATTTGAAGTCGAACACCCGTGAAATCATTCGATCAAAATCCAATGATGTGAACTTGTCGTCAGGGGCAAAGAACTTGCCATTAGGGCATGCAAGCTCTAAGGTACTGGAAGGGAGTCTCTCGATCAACTTCCCAGATAATGAGTTGAAGTCGACAGAAAGAAATCATGTCAAAGGAGGGCCATAGTGAATCCCACATCATCGACATGAGACGAGAGGATGCAAAAATGATTTTGGATGATACAGAGAATCAGAGGTAAGTGTAACTGCAGAAGGACAACTCTGGAACATATCAACGACACAACTGGAAGTTTGGCAACTTTTGGATCCATGGGATCAGTGGTCATGATGATGTGGCAGAGATCAATTGGAAGGAAAAAATTAATGGCCCAAACCTAGGAAGGTCAACGATGCAAAGGAGGATGTCCCAACCCAGCACGAAGCAATGAGTGTCATGTTCAAGAGTGAGATGCTGACACGACTGATAGATTTCCAAATTTTCCCTCACCATTTTTGGAAGGTACCCCAATTATTTTTTAATCACAAGCTTGAAGGGGATAGCATATGCTTGCATTGTAAGTCATCCTTCGGATGAATTTGACCTAGTGATTTTAATTAACCCTAGGAAGGAGAAGCTCATGTTCGTCATGTTGACGAATCCGATGTCATTTAATAGTTTAACGAGTCCAAAAAATGTGTAACTCGGTATCTTTTTCAGGTTTAGAGAGTTTGAAAAAGACACATAAAGTAAAACTCCACATGGTCCCTTCTCATACATTTGTGTCTCTTGAGCCTAAAAAGGTAGAAAACAATACTTGAGAGAACCGCTTGACCATTTCAGTCAAGGAGTACCTTTTTCATAAATAGTGCCTCCCAGCCCGAAAAGGGGTAAACTTATACTTAACGCACAACATTTCACATCCATTAATGAGTTTGAAATGACAAGGGCTTGGCTATCTTTTCGTGTTTAAAGGGTCGGAAAATAGCTTGAAAGCGGACCCCCCATTTTATTCCTTTTTACAAGTCAATAGGGAAAAATACTCGGCAATCTTTTCATTGTTTTACGAGTTAGAAAAGAGCTTAAAGGTGACTCGTCCTAGAGGAACGAGTGGTATAAAGGGTAGAAACTGGTTCTGGTAGTGGTGGAATTGCTCAAAACATGTAATGGTCAAGAGGCTCACTAATAAAAACCAATCAGCATTGTGGTCCCTCAGGAAAGGAAGAACAATCAAGTGAAAGCATATGATCAGCCAAAGAGATGGTGGCGATGGAATGAAACAACCAAGGCTCATCTAGAAGAAATTAGTTGATTAAAATGAAAAGCACGAGATATAAATCGGGCATGGGTTCATTTTTACACAAGCTTGAAACATGGAGAACTCTGATTTGATTCAGTTTCATGTTTACAAAAGCTTGAAATGAAAAAGTATGCTTGCTATAAGTTTGCATGTCCCAAACATAATGAATCAATCAAGGTAGATGCCCCCCAAGCTTCATTTCAGTCAACTAGGTGGATGGAATGAAGGATCACTTTTGAGATCTTGGAAAGACTTGACTAGGATTTTGCAAGATCTTAATCAAAGACTCGAATTGGAAAAGAGAGTTGCTTCATTTTTTAATGAGGTTGACACAGTAAAAGAATTATCCTCATGCCCCTTGTTTCATTTTTAACGAGGTTGACACAAGACCAAGAACTATCCTCACAATTCCTTGTTTCATTTTTTAAGGAAATTGACACAAGACTAGGAACCATGCTCCGACCCCTTGTTTCATTTTTTAACGAGCTTGACACAAGACAAGGAGCTATGCTAATTACCTTTGTTTCATTTTTTAACGAGGTTGACACAAAACCAAGAACTATCCTCATCACATCTATTCATGAACCATACGAGAACATGGCTCCCAAGAGGTCTTCACTAGATGGAAGAACCACGCTTTGGGAGGAATACATGTCAATTGGTACCATAGACAGATTGGGTTCCAATGCCCCTAGTACATGACATACTATACCATCTATGTGATCATCAATAGATGTGGAGATGGAACGGGTACCCACATAATTCTTCAAAATAAGAGTCGATAGGGAAAAATGGTTACGTAGGAGGCACCTGGTGACCAGTGAACAACGATTGATCAATGGTCACTATTCTCCCTTCATGTGGGAAACAAATCACATGGAAACGTGAAGAAACAAGAGCTCCCATGTCATAAACATAGTCGCATCCAAGGAGAAGATTAAAATGTAAGGGACCTTAGACTACCATCATGTCTATATAGACGGTCTTTCCTCCCAAAGTAATAGGGAACTTTGGAAGGATCCCTAAAGGTTGACTAGTTCCTCCGTTGAAAGCCAACAGATTCTGGTTGACAGGCACAAGCTGTGGGGAGCCCAAAGCTTGTGAAGTAGTAGAAGACATGATGCTAACCAGCACACCTTCATCTAATATAGTTCCAGGTACTACCATATTACAGTCTTGTACTATGATCTCAAAAGGCACATAAGATGGGAGGCAGAAAGTAGTCAATGGATCCCAATCGAAAGAGACGACAAAACTACTTGGTGGGGGTATCATATGATTGCCCCCATGGTCTACAGGAATAGAAGAAGGACTCTCTTGAACAACTGGGACGGGAGGGTCACTCCTCGATTCATGGGAATCTGAGGAGACAAGAAGAACATGATCAATATGATCACCACTCTCTTCCAGAACAGAGTGAACAACTAGTGGCGAAAACAAGTCGACACTCTTTTCAACCAATGGTTGGTCAGGAATAGAGACAAGAGAGTCTTGCTCAGGAAGAGTAGGATGCAAAAGATATGAATCCAGGTAAATCTCTTACCAACTAGGAGAGGGTTAGAAGAAAGCCTCTGATAACCAATAGGAAGTTTGGGTTGAGGAGCTGTAAGCTTTTCCAAAACTTTGGAAGCTTTATCCATAAGAGGAAAAAGGTGAAAAAGATTCTCTCATTCACATAACCTATAGGGGAATCTAATATTTCCCTTCTTCTTATGATCACTAGTAACATTGACATGATCTACAGAGGTTGATTGGGGATGGTCGGTTCAGGTTTTGAGATGATACCTCTAAGACTTTGGGAATGCCAGGATAGTCTCAAAGGAGATGGTCACCCTTACACAACTTGTAAGGGAATTTTAACTTCCGCAAAGGATCAAAAGTTTTATTGATGGGGGTGCATTTGGAGTAATAGTTGGACGGTTGGCCTCTCACTTTTTTGTCTTCTTCTTCTTCTTATTAGCCTCTTGGTTACTGGATTTCAAACTTTCACCAAGCAAAGTGGAAGAAGAGGGTGAAGAAATGGGGGAAGAAGGCGATGGGTCAACCTTAGAATCATCGTGACATGATTCAAATGAGGGAGATGGCAGGGTAGGAGTTGGGACACTCGGGATCACTGAGGTCGAAAATAACTAGATAGGTAAACCAATGGTTAACCCAGGAAGGGATAATGTTGCCATATAAGGAGCATCAACATTTCCAAAAGAAGGAAAAGGACCAGGATTCCCATCCAAGGGGAGTCATTGACTGGTAGATTCTGGAAATGTTGCCATTCGAATCAACCTTAAAGAATCAATAAGGAAGATAACTTTAACTAGGAATATTTTGTGGGAAGTTAATTTTAAAATACTGAAACAAAACTTTGCCTTTTCATGTTTTAAGATTCAAGAAAAGGACAAAATGTGACTCTACTCTCTTTCAGATTTAACGAGCTCGAAAGGACAAGTGCCCAATGATATTTTCAAATTTAAAGAGTCAGTGAAGATCAAAAATGTCTACTCAGAGTATTCTAGGAAAAAGGATTACCGGGTAACCATGAACTGCAGAATGCCTTCCAATGAACTGAGAAATATGGGTAAGCAACCTGCCCGAATGATGTTTTTTGTGTATCACATTTATGAGGCAACAGACTCAGCTTCCTATGGAAAAAGAATTGCATACCTAGTGGGGTCTCCCTTTATATACGCGATGGTACGGGGAGCAAAAGTCCATACTAGCTCTTTCTAATGATGAAGCGAATAAAAAATGCTAGTTTTAAAGACACCGAAACATGTCTCTAGCCTAGACCACTAAATGTGAGCGTTAAGCTTCAGTGCTTCCTTATATTAATTTAATAAATTTTAACAGTTGATCTTGAATTAGGTTTCAATTTCACAGCCCTACTGCTGTTATCTGACAAAACTCCTACATGCAACTATATGAGAAAATAGATCTTTGTCTTCAACGAAAATCAACACTAATTGAGGGATAAAGAGCACAAAATCAATGCAACAATCAAAGAATGAAATATTTCTCTAATAAATCTCCTAAATGCACTTAATCTTCCTATAAAAACATAAGAAGTTTATCAGAGCCATTTGGTATCAGAGCCATACCCCGATTCTGTTAATAGAATTCTATAGACAGAGCCTGAAGATAGCCAGGTAGCCTTCGAAAGGTATTTCGTCTTACGAATACTGAGTAAATAAACGCTACTTCAGTCAATCTCTGGAATAGAATTAGTTCAACTTAGTATGGCGAATTTCTTGAGATCCTTTTCTACGATAGATAAAACCTCCATCTCTGAGGTAGAAAATAGATCCTAGGAAACAGATATAGTCGAACATGAAAAGGTAGAAGACCCAGAAAACTGGAATCCCCCGGCTTTAAACACAAAAGAAATCTATCCGGTCCCTGTAATGTTCAAATTTTCAAAGAAGGCCTATTTCAAAGAATTTGAGCTGAAAGTTAGAATTAAAGGTCCATCTGTTCAAATTATAGGTCTGAATTTGTTCTCTGATGAAGAAATTAAGAAGTTCAAGAAATATCATGCAGAAAAAAGATTCTTTTATTTACATTTTGAAGGAATAAGGATAGGGTTAGCCCCGCTGGTTCGTAGAGGTTTGAACATTCCTTGTATAGCAGAACTCTTTGATACGAGACATAACATATATGATCATGCCCGAATAGGTACAATCCAAGGAAATCTTTCTTCGGGATGTCAATATGGAACAATATTTCCTGACTATGCAATCTGTTTAACAGATGTCCATCTCAAAGATTGCTGGAAAATATTGATAGGAGTACAGGGTCTCTCAATGGTTGATGATAGTGAGTATTTGTCAGTAATCATCCAGACTTCATTTCAATTGACAAATACAGTGCATCCAAAGCTAAAACAACCAGTACTAAAAGATTGTGTTGCCATAGGTGTAGGCAATGCACAAATTGAAGGAGTTCATTATGATAAAGAAGCCTTGCCTAGTGATTGGTATATACAATATAAGTCTCTGGCTGCAGAAAATTCAAATAAATTGGTCAAGAGAATGTATGTAGCAGATAATTGTGTGAAAATCTTGCCGAGTCAACCTTCAATACCAAGACCAATAGCTTTGCTAGAAAAACATGTATTACCAGCCCAAAGTGAACCAGTCCTTACAAGTGGAAGAAGGTCTTTCTATCGTCAGATCGCTATACCAGAAGAGCCTAGTACTTCCACTAGTACTCCACGGTCTGATACTCAGTTGTACATACCAGAAGAAAAGCCATTTTTAGCTGTAAATAAAATGTTTAGAACATATGTACATAATTTCCCACCAGTAGATGAATTTCAGTATGCATCTAAGAGATATGTAAAAGGAGGAAAATGGCCACCAAAAACAAAGTTCTGTACTACTTCATCCCTTTCCAAACAGCCACCTACTAGCGCTGATTGTGCCCCATTATTAGAACATAATTCACAAAACACAAGTGATATGGATCAAGTACATCAAATAGGAAATTATCTGACCGCTTGGTGTTCTTATGCCAAAGATGTTCTAGATGATCTAGGTGAACAAGCTGAGCTTATCAATGCAAATCTAAGATTACTATATGACGAGCAACAGAGAGAGAAGCAAGAAAAGGAAGAAAGGAGAAGAAGAAAGCAAAAGAAAAAGCCTAGAGAAATTCCAAAATTTCATAGAGATATGTCTGTCCCTAATCATTGGGATTTTGAAGAAGAAAGTGAAGAGAAATCAGAAGAAAAAACTTCTACATAGCTTATCAATAACGCTACTAATGCAATATTTTCGCTTAAGTAAACTAGAATGATGTTATCCTTTTCATAAAATTAAAAATGAATCTTTCACATAAAACACTTGAAATAAAATTTTTCATAATTCTGAACAAACAAGCATCAATAAAATCCAAAGCATTATACATAAAACTAAAAGAAACTTCTTCCCTGAATTGAACAAACCAAACACATAAATGCTTCAATCGAGAAACCAAGAAATGTGATCTATGCTTTGAAAGAGAAAAGAGACACTTGAAATAACAGAACAAATGTGACTCTTTCACTCATTCAATTGAAGACAAAGCATCCTAGTCACTTCTGGGCAGAAGAAGAGAGTCTGAGGGTCAAGACACACTGGCACTTGAATGGGAGAAATTCTAATTTTTTCTTACCCCTGAGACTGGAGCGAGTATTGCGCCAAAAGTAGCGTCGATCGACATGACTGACCAGTACTACAACTAGCACTGATGGCTGATTGACATGGCCTTTTGACCAAAAATAGCACCGATCAAGGGACTCAAAGAAAAAATAAAAAGAACTTCACACAGGGCTAGAATTAACACATCAGAGGGTGGGCTAAACCAAGAAAGCACACAAAGCAAGCTAAATGAAGCTTTCTAGTTAGGGAGAAGACAGTCTAAAAGGCTGACGGGGTCAAAATCATGAGAGCAAAACACACTAGCCAAGATTGGGGACAAACCCTAATCTTCACTTACAGGCATCGATGCGACTACCTAACTGACAACAAGCACCAGAGGCTGGATGGTGCAATTGTTTCTCAGCATATCACACTAATCAATGCAACTGCCAGCGGATTAAGCATGCTAATCGAGGGATCTAAGGATTTTTTTTTTTTTTTTGAAACAGTGACCAAATCTACTACTATGAATTGACTCAAACCAATAAGCAGGAGAAAAGAAACAGAACCAAAGGGAAAACATGAAATTGGAAAAGTTCTCACGAAATCATGAAATCCAAGACAAACAAAAGGATTGGGATCCCTAGTGGAGTCGCCAAATTGTGGTGAAGTAAAATTATAAGTGCGGACACGAACAAATTTTTCTAGCCCGATAATCGGTCTAGCCACAACAGATACATTCTATGGAATATTTCCTTAGGTTAGAATCAATCAAGAGGGCCTACCTCTTGGTCTCTTATCCTGCTTGATGATGTCCTCGCTCGCTCACTCCAACAATCTCTCACTTCCTTCTTCAAACTCTTGAAACAAGTAAAAAACAACAACATACAAACATAATAATAGACAAATTTCAATTCAGCCTACTTAACAAGTCAAGAAACATTAAGACATGGATATGTAATATTATAAAACATGTAGGAAATCAATCAATAGTTGCATATATTGATATCAAAGAGAGATTACAACCATTCATCTTAACATTGCAGTATTCCTCTAACAAGACTAGGTTCCCACACACTTCTGCTAGCATTCCACGATGGCTTCAAACAACAATAGTTTTAAAGCTCTTCTAATCCAGGATGTTTTTGCTTACAGATGTATGGAAAGAATCACATGGAAAATTGCAGCTTAACACAAAAATGTGCACATAAGAAAAGAAGAAGTAAACACATAAAAGGGACAAAAGAAGACACCAAGGCTTGATAACAGAGTTTGTCCAATTTGGACTACATCTCCAGGCCCAACTTAACAATGGGGAGGCCTTTCTTATTAAATGACATGAAAGAAAATAATTACAATCATTAACTGTCCACAAGAGGCTAATACCTCCAATGTAAAAAATGATTGTGAAAATGGATGCTTGAGATGGAGAGGTAAGTAGCACCAATGTTCCCATAGCAATGAAGGGGCTGGAGTCATGTAGAACTATCCCAAATAGACAAATATGTGCTCTCGGTCTCCTGCTAAATGAAACAACGTGCTGCAAAAATGCCTCCTCCCTGCTCTTTCTATCTATCATATTTTTATAATCGGTTTTCAGATAGAATCCCCCTTAAAATCGAGGTTGTTTGGTTCACAATGGAGACCGGTGTCATGGAAGGATCGATAGATATAACTGCCTCTTAAAATGTCCTTGTTATTGTTGCATCCATAAATACAAGAAAATCCCACAAAACCACTGAAGTTCGGCAAAATATCCCTTACCCGAACTTCAAAGAAAATTAATTCGGGCGCATTTGCATATCGTGTCCGACCTGAGGTAGAAAATCAGCATATCTGTGTCTGTAAAGTCCTGTAACTAGGGAAGCGCTTGTTAGAGTCGGTCTAGTTATCCCTCCGTCATAGATCAAAGATCTTTTTTGCATTTTATGTTTAGGTGTCCCATCAGTTTTGATCATTTGCATTTCATTAGGCATGCCATAACTCTAATGGAATGGTTTGTGTCACTCATTCCCCTCGTGCTTGGCACTGCTGGTTCAGGTCTATTCATAAAAACAAGTCTTGAAAGGTCATTTACAGTCTTGTTTTAAATTTCTAGGTCATGACAATAATTCTCGGTCATTAGGTCTAAGGTTGAGTTAATATTGTTTTGCAAAGTCTAAGAAGACCAGTAGGCTAGAGGGATGTCCTTGATAAGTGGTTACCTCAATAATTTTTATCATTATACAGATAGCTTAGGTCTTCTCTTCAAAACTCTGTTTTGAAGATAAGTCGTCATCTCATTTTTGTAATAAATTTTCAAAAATTTCAGTTCTTGAATTGTCCAGGCGCAACCTTGGTCTCCTTCGCCAGATCATATCATAGCTATCCCTGCAAAAAATTGTCAAAGAAAATCATTATTTCAACCAAATTTAAGGAGGAAACCAAAAAGTCAGAAGTCCATTAATCCTGAAAAAGTTTCAACGACAAAACATTACAAAATGGGTTATGAACCAAGCAAAAATCAAAAGGGACTCATATTAAATATATTTCACTACATTTTCAACCCATTGCACATGCCAAGAGGGAAGAAGATCGTTCTAAGGTGAAATTGTGAGTTTGAGTGGAAGATAGAGCAGTTTCCATGTGCGCGATGCACTGGGCTAGGCGCGCGACGCATCAGAGGTGCGCGGCGCACTGGGCACAAAGCCACAGTGTAAAAATACACGTGCGCGGTGCATCAAAGGCGCGCGGCGTGCGACGCACTGGGTTTGAAGCCAGAAACTTGTTTGGAAAAGCATCAACTTGCCTCCTCTCCGCACGAATTTGTAGGTAGGATCATATCCATTACCTTTGCTTGGTTTTTAAAGGTTAATTTGATGGTTTCATGATATGTTTGCCTTAGAAATCCAAGTTGGAAAACCCTCCTTCGTCAATGAAAAATGCTGTAGGGCTTGAGTGTAAAAAGTTGTTGTAGGGTTTGAAACCAAGGTTGTAATTTTTTCCCCATTTCCCTTTGTTTCCCATTCCCAATTCACCATTATTTTTCCCCATTAATTCCCTTATTAATCCTACACTACAATCCCTCAAAGCCTAGTTCCTCACCTCTATTAAAAACACATTATCCCTATCTAACATCCCAAAACCCCAAAATCCAAGATTTTCATTTCCCTTTCCTTCCCTAATTCCCTTGTTTTTATTTCAAAAGTCCCTAATTCCCTAATATTTTCCCTTTCCTAATATTCCCTTGTGCATTTGTTTCCCCTTGGTCACAACATTTTTAGTGCAAAGGACAGTTTACAGTTAATTGTACACACAGTTTATACATCAGCATATATATTCCAACTATCTTGTTTTCAAGGTCATGTCAGAGACCGAGTTAGTCTATGAGCAGGAGTATGACAGTGATTCTACACCGGAGCTAAATGTGCCAAATGTGCTACGGAGGTATCACAAAAGTGGCAAAGGTGGTCAGCATATCAGGGAGGAGCCTACTTCTTTGGCTCAATTGTAGGCTTGCCCACTTGCAATGGATTGCTTTCAGCGTCAATCATGTTTCTAATACTATGAGATGATCTCACAAACCCAGCATCATCGGGAACTAGTCCGATTATTTGTTCTACATTTACATGACGGTCATGTAAACCTTGCCTGAGTGAATTTCACCTTGTCACCAGAGACTATTGCTCAGGCCACCGGGATACCAAATTTAGGAGAGGAATGGAGCAAACGCTAGCAGTTAGACAGATTCTACTATGAGCCATACATGAAACTCGAGTATATGAGACACTTGAGCACAGTTTTTCCTTTCAGATTCTTGAGGGATGAGTTTGCACCATTGATGAAACTCATCATTCGATATTTCAATTGCGAGGGCAGGTTCTCACGTCTCTATGTGTACCATGTCCATTTGTTGATGCATTTCATGAGGGTATGTATGATGAACATTCTGTACTTTATGTGTTACAACATAGAGAGGATGGTGACTTTAGTACAAAGGAAGAGCCCAGCACATCAGCATAAGAGCATATATCATTACATGTTGATCAAAATCATAGTGATGCATCAGTTGACACAGCAAGGCATTACTTGGGAGGATTTCATCTCCCGTGACTACTTCTCAGCGTTACAGCTGCCTCCCGAGATAGTTCATGATGAGGGAGCACCTTCACACTAGCCAGATATTCCTGAGACTGAGCATACAAGTGCTCCTCCATATGTGACATACCAGCGAGGCCACAGGGCCTTATTTGCATCTACACAACGAGTACTATCTCCACCCGGGGTGGAAGGGTTCTCGTTGACTTCATCAACACAGTGAGTATTATCTCCACATCATGTGAAAAGGGTCTCGCCTTCTTCTTCAACACAGGTACAGATCTAGGATAGGGCCAAGAGGCCCATGTATGATGAGGGTCCTTCAGGAGGTCGGGACACAGATTTCATTGATGTTGATGCGAGCTCTCCTAGCTCGAAGCTAAAGGAGATCATCCGGGAGCAAAGGGCTGAGAATGACTCGCTACAAAATAAATTGCAGATGGCTAAGTGGGTGATTAAATACTTGGAGTAGCACAACAAATAGCTAGAAGATGAACATACACTTTATGAGCTGTGGCAAATCCGTGAAGATTGAGAATTGGCCCGAAAGAGACCCGGTGATTTGACACCGATTGATCGAGAGTCTATGCTCATCCAGGTGAATACTCATTTGGAGAATTTGTTGGCGAAGGAAAACAGAGACAAGGACATGCTTCGTCATATGAAAACTCATTATTGGGCTCGTATGCATGTTTGCAATGCAAAAATGAAGATCCTAAAGAGGCGATTGAGCAAAGCACTAAAATGGCGGAAAAAGCCCGATCCACTCCAAATTTTGGCCGAGGCTTCATTGGCGGGGCAAAATACATGACAGAGGTTCTTCACTCCGAATTTGAGCAAATTCAGAGAAATTTTTGTCATTTTGAAAATTTTGTCCTAAAAACAGGTTTTTTGGCTCAACGCGTAGTGCGTCGACGAGCGCGCTTAAGATTGGGACACTTGCTGGAGGAAAGCTCTACATTTTTGTGTTTGTCATGATGAATTATACATGCTCAGCTATTGCCAAAGCATTTCATTAAGTTCTGGGTGACCAAAAAGCTCAAAAACACCATGAAAATCACCTTTCTGCCACCTTTTGCAACAGCAGGAAGTAATTCCGAGAGAATGACATTGTGAGGGGGAAAATGACCTCCAAATTGCAAAATTCTACTTGGGCAGGATAGCAAACATCCAGGGATTTCGAACCAGCTATTTTGAGCTTGATTTAGATGCTGGGAAGTTCCCCAAAAATAGGTTGAAAGGCGCGCGACGTATAGGGCTCAGGCGCACGGCGCACAAGTTTTTTTGGCTCAGGAAATGCAGCCAGTTTGACTAGTTTTGACTTGTGATGTGATTTTTCACTCCTATTGATGTAATTAATGAAACATGATGTTATTTTGACACTTAGTTACTTGTTCTAGAAGATTCATTCACCAAAAAGTGAAAATTTAATGAATGAATTGGTTTCCTACCTTATAGAGGCAAGTTGTTTTGACTGCCTAGATTGTAGTGCTTTGTTTAGAGTTGGTTGAAACAGATCCTAGGATGATGAGCTCGACCCCTAGAGGCAAGGGAATGGGTTGGATTGCCCATATTATTTATTTTCTTATTCATTTTCAGGGTTGGACTCTTGGGAATAGCTTGACACTCTATTGTACATATTTTATCTGCATCTTTGGCAAAGGAAAGACCAGGGTTTTGCAGCACCATTTGGGAGTCATGTGGCTTTATATGTTGATGGTGTGGTTCTTTCAGTATTTGTAAGTTGTTTATGTGTATCACTTTCCTTCTCTTATCTTCTGCAATTGAACAAATGAAGTGTTAAGGTAGAATCCATAATTTGTTATGCTCTGCCTTTAAGTTTGTTTGATTTCCATGTTTTCATTTGTTTATGGAGAATCCTTGAAAGTTTCGTGCTCTCCTTAACCTCTCACCAGCCAAATCTATCCATTCATTCTCTTTAAAGGCATCAAAACAATCACCTATCTTGCCCCAAGTAGACCTCTGCAAAAACTGTGCCTCATCCCCGCACCCAAA